>JAUKPP010274130.1:0-11040 GCA_032273245.1 Phyllaplysia taylori | reverse complement strand
CCCCCCCCCCGCCTCTTCTACTTAGCGTCATGGTGCTTCCAACATGGCCTAACTCATATTTTTGGCTTACTGTTCTTTGGACTACCATTAGTCATTAACAATACCATTCTTATTATCAACATTATTATTAGTACTATTATCATTATTGATATTATTATTGCTGTTATTGGTTCTTGTTTTTGTTCGTGCTCTTCTTATTAATACATGTAGGCCGTATTTTTCTTCTATTCTTCTAACCGTTGTTATTATTTTAACATTTAATAATAATACTCATAACAATGTCATCACTTTCATAACAACGACAATGACTATCACTATCACGATTGTTTGAAGTTCTAAATACACACATTATCAGTAGAAAAATCAACACGACGGTACTCCTAACTGTTTATCATAAGACATAGCTAGATCAAAGTAATAAAAATAATATTGTGTCAAGTCCTTCACTAAATGTATGTACAGGTGGAGTTGATTCTTAGATGAAAGAGGACAGGTAAGGAAGATATTACTGTAAGAAAACGAGATATTATGTTTGGGAAGGATGTAACTGAATTTCATGGTTCAAATAGAAATCATAGACAAAACACAAGAACAACCCACAGCAACAAACAAGGAACCCATTTGTTATAGGCACACAACAAATACAAAACACCGTCCAATGACAAACAAAAAGTAAGAAGACCTGGAAAAATAAACTTCACCGCGGGAAGAAAATTTAAAAAAACACCTCGCCCAAATATTAATGACAACAATGAAAAATATGCGTGGGTATTTATTAAGTCTGTAGCGTAAACAACTGAAAGTGAGTAGACAATAGCGTGAAATCTTGTCTATAAAGGTTGTTTGGTATAAAAAAAAGCGTATAACATAATGTGTTTGTTTGTTTAACGCCTAAACAGTTTCGTATACGGAGGTGTCTTACGGGTTAATAAAGTCATCCGCAGACTCTCGACTTGCCGTCACCCCCCCCCCCCCTCGCTCCCCTTTCTCCCTCCCCTTTCAACACCCCTGGCTCCTTATACACACTAATACCCTATTCCTTATTCTCCTTCACCTGTAAACGAAATTAAAATTCTTCTCGCGCTTTATTCTCCCTGACAACATAATTAATATATTTACTTGCATTTCAAGCCCCCTTCTATGACGATAAATATTTCTCGTTATTGTTTCAATTGAAATCGAGACGAAACGTTGAAAAACTATAGATTTCTTGGAGCCTCTAAGAGCCAGAGGCAAAGTTCCAAAAAAGACGTACACACTAGTATATTGTTACGAAAAGGGCCTGGTATTCTATTGCCTTGAATTATGTTCCTAACGACTCATAGAGGTAAGTGCTGTTGATCATTGCCAAAGCATTTCTGAACTCTCCATGAATGTTAAAACAATTATGCTTTTAACATTCTCAATCCAACATCCGTGTAAGCCCCACGAATAGGCATACCGGTACATGTAGTTCTAACGTCTCTGTGATGACGTATTAAGGACAAAAAAAACTTTCGGAAACAAGACACCAGATTATACTTCTTTTTAGGATGTTCCTGCCCTTGCTGTGAGTAACTTTGTTCTCTGAGAACCAGCTTTGTTTATGAAAAAGCAACCTCCTCTCGATGTGTGAGAGAATGACTTCGCGAGGAAGAAAATTAAGTAAAGAAGGCGAAACCTCTATCTACTGTCCCAAAAACACTGCCTGCTGAAAAGCTCAGTTATGCCGTGTGCACACAGTAAGACTGTACCCGTAGGTGTATGATCGAATCATAAAGCCAGACAACTGACCATAGAAAAATCCTCGTCATAATGGCATACCAGCAGAATTCAATTTACATCGATACGACAACGCTTTTAGCATTCGAGATGAATAACGAATAGATTATAACAAGGCTACTCATCAAAGTAGCCAAGGTACCAACCCTATTGGTGGCATTCAAAGAAAGCAATTTATCAGATTGTGCCCCCACATCGTTTCCAAAAGTACAAAGTCTGACCGTGTTCACCCTGCATAAGTAGACCTGCTGTTTTATTTAGCAAAAAATCGCATCCTGTGATCGGTGCATTAGCGTGAATGATGTACGATACAACATTGTGTTATCATAAGGCCTATAGTATTACATGTACTGTTTAATTGAAAAGGGATAAAAAAATATATAGTTAATTTGACGTGATACACAGGTTGAAAGAAAAAGCGGTTTACAGCAGAACTCTAATGGTTGAAGCGTATTAAAACCCTAGCATATACCACAAGAAAAGAGTTATTTGCGTTTTCGACTCCTCGCTATTACAATTTCTAATTGTGTACATTGAGAACTGGCCTGTGGTGAAAAACTCGAGCTACGACTAAAAAAAATAACTAACTCATACAATGTTCATAGAAATAAACAACTGGTAGGCCTATCAAAAATCGAAATAAAAAGGAGTAAAATTATACTTCAATATTTTAAATAAACAGGTTCACGTTAATTGTGGTTAAAATTCAATATTATTGTGGGGATGGTGATTATAACTTTGTTACCACGTAAGCCAGATTCCTTCTCATTCAGTTGCATTTTGAACGACGTTGCCACTTTATATAGAAACAACATAGTGTTATTGGAGTGATTTGGAGGTATCATTGCTCAGTGTGGTACAGAATGGATATTATTTGTTCTTAGTTTTCCTTTCTTTTTGTAATTCATAAAGTCTGTTTGAAAATAAGATGTGTTTACGATAGGCTGTATGTTGATCTTTGAGACACTGAACTTGAGAAATGTACGGATTGTTTTGTTTGCAATTTTCTAAAAGTGGGAGTTTATAAAATATATGGCAGTGAAAAAATGACATAAAAAGTAGATGAAAATATTATGCCCGTTGTAATAAAATGACATAAAAAGCAGATGAAAATATGCCCATTGTAATAAAATGACGGGCAGAAAAAAAAATGATTGAGGTTTCAACTGTTTTTAGTGATATTCCAATTTCTCCGTAGAAAACCTAAAGGGTTTAGATAAAAGGAAAAAATTATATGATATAAAAAAACATTATGTTGTAATGCACCCATTAAACCCACACTGTAAAAAATGAATTAAGAAAGGGGTAAAGGGGCAACAACCGGGTAAAATGATTTCAATTAACTCAGACAATGACGAGTTATCTTCCTTAGATTTTAGTCCATTCTATTTGACCGTGATATGAATAGTTTTGTCATTATTGTTGTGAAAAATACGAGCTAAAACATGAACTAAACACATTTAAAAAAATTGTAAACGGAACAAAGTGACAAACAAATCTTACCTGAAGTGAGAGAAGAGTGATCAGCCAGTCGGGTGGCATGCAAAGAATGGAGCATGCGTCTGGTCAATATACCCAGGCAAACTGACTGGTTTCCATGGTGATGACGAGACCACCAACTTGTGTGATTTATTGTGATACATTTTGTGGGAATTTGGTGTGATCATAAAAGAATACATCGATTTTTGTTTTGTCTATTTTGTATTGTTGTTTTCATCCAAATTGTCCTGTAACAAAAGGTCATTTTCACAACAACAAAAAACAAACCCAAAAAAACAAAACCGAATAAGACAAAAAATAGTTAGAGTCCCCACTACTACTGGAGTTGAGTTTTCTTTTCGTTATTTCATTTCAATTATTTCTGCATAATTTCAATAAAGCAAGATCAAAATTGATTTGTGCATGCCTGATCAAGCAATGCGAAGCTATTCAGAGGAAATGGTAAAAGAAAAAGAATCCATTAATATTGCAAGGTATGGAAACATTACTTTTCCAAAAATGGACATAACTTTTTGTTTCTTTTAAGATATCAATAACTGATTTTTCAGGAAGAAGTTGTTGATTGAATTATGAAAACATTATTTTAATCTATTTTGGCTTTCTGGTTAATTAGCTTTTGTATGGTATCCTGACTGTCAAGCTGCTCTAAACAACAAAAGGAAAGGAAAATAAAGGAAATGAATAAAACGAAACATTTTCTGCTTTGAAATTTAGATTATATTAAATATTTAGAAATGCATTTGCGCTAGTAAAACAAAAAACTGTCTGATATCGCCTACCTACAATGTTATTCTACAGCAAAAATCTTACCATTCTTTTCATAATTTTAAAAAAAGAAAAAAAGAAACCTGCATAACTATCGAACAAATTCTAAACTGAATCTATAGCTTTGTTAAGGAAATAAAAAGCTTCGTGGACAAGAAGCACGGGTCAAAAGGGTGAGGGGCATCGTAACGAATAAGATTGAAATACATGTAGTATTATAATGAGAAGCATGGATGAGTAGATAGTGCGATACAAGTTCGATAACCATGTGATATGTGACAGGTGAAGAGTGTTAGTCAGGTTACTTCCCCTGAATCTCACAAAACCAATTAAAAACTAATGTGAGAAGCGTATCTAAAAATTAAAGTAAATTCTGACATGTTGACTGATATTTTTAATTTACTTAAACTGTTATTCAAATAGCTTTAAGAGTATTGAAATACTGTAAAGCAATTTCAAGAGATTAGTGAACTCAATTGAAAGGATGTAAAATAATAAAAAGAATGCCATTATATTCCACACAAGATGAATCATTTGGCTTTGATTTAACCTGTCTCAAATTAAAATTGAACAAATCTAAATTACAAATCTCTAACTTTGACTGCGTTCAATTTCTACCATAGCAAAAAAACTAAACTATTAGCAACAACAAGAAAGGTATTGTGTTAGTAGGAAAAATCAGCACCTCAGAACACGAAAAACAACAACATTAACATGCAATAACGCAGAACGAGAGAGTCGTCCACACAGAAATAATTCACATAGAATCTTATAAAAAAAAATGTAAAACACAGAAATCAAACATTGAAGCATTGAGATAGGGAACAAAATTCTGTCACTTCTAAATGGTGAATGTCATCAATAGATAAATCAGAATATAATACATAATGCATAGCGTGACATAGTCATAGTGAAATGCATATTATAAACACAATATAAAATCAAGACATAATTGTTATAATGAACAAAGAGTCTATCAATATAATAAAGCATAGAGCATGCAGCCGGTTCTGGAACATGCTGGTGAAGAACTGAGGTGAAGAGAGCTGAAAACCTCTTGAAGGTGATTAGATTATTTCGTAAAACGACAAAAATCAACATCATCAAAATCTTTCAAAACACCAAGATAGTAATTTTTACTACAAGGCCTGAGCCTTATGGAATGCATAATTTACACAGCATTTATAAGGGAGCAAATCATAACCATTATTTTCATGCATTATTCAACTATTGAAATTGCATTTTAAGGTTAACCCTTTTATTCACAGGCTGCTTTATCAGATTTTAAACTTTTTTACTTATCTAATTCTCCTGTCATTGACATAAAACTTGCATTATGGTGCAGAGAGGCAACATAAAAACAAGTTTCATATCAATTTTTGACAGATTTTGTTAGGCCCTACCTTCCTAAAAAATGTGAAAAAAAGGATTGAAAGAAAAATTCATTTAAGTATCTACAAATTCAACCAAAAAAAATAATAAGGTTTTGTGATCATAAAAATGCATGTAGCCTATGTCCAAACTGTTACAAAATAGGAGAAACAATTCATGTCACAGCACTTAATTATGATGGTATTAAAAGGGTTAATCCTGCACTGACCTGTGATATCGACGTCCACTTTCCCGCCACCAGCGCCGTTGGTGTGGATGGTGAAGACAGCTGGCATGTTGACCGGAACCAGACTGAGTCCGTCTCCGGTGACCGTCACACGGGTGGAGTCAATGATCTCCACAGCATAAGGAGAGCCTGGGAGGGGGAGGGGGTGGAGTTTGATTTGGTTACGGTTTGGTTACCAGTTTTACGTCTCCTGCAACCCTGTAAGGTCATTTAAGAGACGGGCTACTTCGACTCTGCCTGTCAGGGTCAACCCGGTCTGAGAGGTGAAAAATCCCAGCAGGAAAAGTGGAGTTTGAGGTTAATCGTTTTTTATTGAGGCACCAGCTTCAATGGCTGTTTCAGCCCATGCTTGTGAGGAGAAACAAAGATAAAGGGTAAAAGCTTGTTGGTGTCAATGTTTAAAGTAAGCTATTTTTTGAAGCGCTAGATCTGGTGTTTTGTCTCTAGTTTTTTTGTGGTGTTTTTTTTTTCTTTTTTTTCTCTTTTTTTAAGATTCCTTGAGGGCATTTCATATTTATTTTGTCCGTAGCCACTTCCCGAGGTTAAAAAAGCAAAAGGAGCTGGTGTCTCTATAAAAAATAAAGTATCCTCTAAATAGGCACTTCCTGTTGTTGTCGTTGTTGTAACTGTTGTTTTTATTGTTGATGATGATGTAACTGATGCTGCTGTTGTTGCTGTTGTTGTTGCTGCTGTTTTATATAGACAAAAAAAAATCCTCACAAATAAATTTAAAAAATTATGTCTAGAAGTCCCAAAGTCTTACCTCTGACTTCCATGTCATTCATGTAGGCATAGACCATGTAGGTGCCAGAGCCATTGGGGGTAAAGTCCACCTTGTAGCTGCCCTCTCCGTCTTTGGTCAAGTAGCAAGGCACATAGCTGCCCTCGTTGAAAACCTCCACACGCACCTCACCCTCGCCGGCCTCGGTGGAATCAGCTGTGGACGAGACAAAGTGTTTACCGGCGATGTGGTGTGATGGTTAGGCCCTTCGTCTATCGTGCGGGAAGACCCTAGATCGATCACCCGTCGCGGGCGATCTCGTTTTTTTTCTGTTGGGATTTTTTCCCTCTCAGTCCGGGTTGGCCCTGACAGGCTGGGTCGAAGTAGCCCGTCTCTTAAATGACCTTACAGTGTTGCAGGGGACGTAAAACTGATAGCAAACTATAACAAAACAAAGTGTTTTAGTTCATGTAACTCTTAAGTCACTTACTCCAACTTCATAAAGATTTCATTAATAAAAATCGTAGCATTTGCACAGCGCAAATCGCTCTATGCGATTTATGATTACATGTACGTGTATATTACTTGTACTACTATATAGTTATAATAACTGCATTTATATACGCACATCCCCGCTTGAAAGCAGGCTCTCTATATAGCAAACCAAAGTCATTTAGAAATTGTATCAACTTCTTGTAGAGCATACAGTGCAAGCTGTCATTTTATATACGTTGAAGCACCAACACACTGACAAAACCTTTCGCTGTCCTTAGCCGGGTACCCATTCACATCAGGGAGAAATGAGGAAAAGTCTTGATGAGTGCCTTTCCAAAGTACACGACGTCGGGCCATACTTAGGATTCGAGCTTGCAACCTTCCAATTACAAGTACAGCAGCCTGACAACTAGACTACCGACACAACACTGGCTTCCATCTTTCCAGAAAAAGAAAACATAATAGTAGAGCATTGGTAAATCCTAGTGGAGTTCGTCTGACATTTGCATGTGTTTTCAAAATAATGTAGGGCTACATATCCTTAAAAATGTCTTCATTTTACGTTCCACTCTAAGGACGTGGATTCTCCGTTTCTTCAGGAATAACAGTAATGTTTCTCTCAAACCAATATGGCCTTGACAGGCAGGATCAAAGTAGCCCGTTTCTTGAATAACCAACAGCAGACGGCAGGGTAGCCTTCGATGACCTAACAGTGTTGCAATGGACATTAAACCAACGCGACATAAAAACAAAAGCACTTCACGCAAGATTGCGACAAGATCCACCTGAATCCCCACTCACCGTGAAAACTGAGCTCCCTTCCGACCTTGCCTCCATCCAGACCTTCAATACGGACCAGGGATGGGTCAAATACGTTGACCGTGTAAGGGCTACCATTGACCGGCTCTCCGTCATACACTGTGGAGATCGTCCACTCGCCTGGGGACAAAAACGTATGCATGTATCAGAGATATTTAGTAATTCATCTTGGATTGCCTCAAATTTTAACACATGAAACCGTCCTATCGGAGATGGATGTATAATTCGGAAGTCCAGGCTCGTAAATGGCCTTAGAGTGTTGCATGGGGCGTTAAAAGAAATTTAAAAAATCCACAACACATGAAACGGCAACTTGCGCCACAAGACAACAGACTAGCATCTGACTAGTGTCTGGACTCCACAAATTGGACCAATGCTACTTCACATCTTTAATGATATTAAATTTAAATGTCTCTCAGTACCGGCGCTGTGGAGTACTACTGGTTAGGCTCTCCGCCTGTCATGCAGAAGACCCGAGTTCGATCCCAGTCGCGCACTATCTTAGTTTATTTTTCTGCTGGGATGTTTCGCGCTAAGCCCGGGTGGCCCTAACAGGCAGGATCGAAGTAGCCCGTTTCTTAAACGACCTTACAGTGCTGCAAGGGACGCAAACAGGTAACAAAACCAAGCCTCTCATTCAGTATCCTATTACGGGCCTACTATATAATAAAAGGGGGCAACGTGCCAAAAGACAAAGTATAACGAAATAACAATGTCTGAACTAGACACATTGATACAAACGTACTTATATAACATCTCTAACTGCCTCAGCATCCACCTAAGGGCCTACTATTGAAAGAGTACAATGTACCTGGGGCCAGAAGACAACAGACAAACAATTAACCAATGTCTAGACAAGACAAATTGACACCAACTTACTACTTCTAACTCCCTTTTTTCCCTGACACCAATAAGATAAGATAAGATAAGATAGTACTTTATTGTCCTGAGGTAAAAATGTCGTGGCTTTACAGAAGCGATAAAAAATATGGTTAGAAAGACATAAAAGGGCATTGGAAATACCCTCGTTTGATAGATTTCAATTTTCCATTCACAGAGACATCAACCGTTTTGACTGTTTTAGCCACCTCTCTTCACTCACCGACTTCATTCGGGCAAAAGTTTGCATTGTGTACCCCCTGGTGGTACATGACAGGCAGAGTCATGACGCGCCCACTCGGGGAGGTCGCCTCAATGCGGATCTCACCCTGGCCGGCCTCGGATGTGTCCACCTGCAGATGACGACATGTTCTATGAATATAAGTTATAGGTCTTATAATTGTTAATTTTATAGGTCTAATAATTGTTAATTAATAGGTCTAATAATTGTTAATTCATAGGTCTAATAATTGTTAATTAATAGGTCTAATAATTGTTAATTTATAGGTCTAATAATTGTTATCGAGCTATCCCCATACTCGGTAAAAATAGTAACGACAGCGGGATTTTCCGGAGAGGAGGGCCCAGATCTGCACCTAAATGCACTGAAATAAATATGACCCTGGATTTTTCCAGCAGTAATACCGAGTAAGGGATTGAACCATTATCATTGCCTGTAATCCTGCAAACGATCATTTTGCTCAGATGTGCAAAGCTATAACTTCCTGTTACACGAAATTAAGTCTACGATAAATTATAAAGAAAAGGTAAATGTTAATTAATGTTTTCAAAAGTCAATATGTGTTCACACCAAGCGCGTCCTATTTTTTTTGCTGCCCTTGGCAGCACCTGCAAAAATGTTTAAAATATCAACTTATTGAAAGCTTTCCAGTTTACTTTTTTATAACTTATTGTAACTTTCTACCACTCTCCCAAAAACTGCACTGCATTTACATCTACTCGTATCAAGCTAATTAATCTAGTAGACTCTACGGTTTTAGATTAGATGGAATCACGGGTGGATATACAGGTTATTTTTTCTTCAGTCAGTGAGATTTAGAAACCGATAAAAAGCCACCCAATCTCATAATCAGTACTTATGTGAAACCAATAAAAAGCCACCCAATCTCTTAATCAGTACTTATGTGAAACCGATAAAAAGCCACCCAATCTCTTAATCAGTACTTATGTGAAACCGATAAAAAGCAATTTCCAATCTCTTAATCAGTACTTATGTGAAACCGATAAAAAGCCACCCAATCTCTTAATCAGTACTTATGTGAAACCGATAAAAAGCCATTTCCAATCTCTTAATCAGTACTTATGTGAAACCGATAAAAAGCCACTCAATCTCTTAATCAGTACTTATGTGAAACCGATAAAAAAGCCACCCAATCTCTTAATCAGTACGTATGTGAAACCGATAAAAAGCCACCCAATCTCTTAATCAGTACTTATAAGAAACCGATAAAAAGCCACCCAATCTCTTAATCAGTACTTATAAGAAACCAATAAAAAAAAACACCCAATCTCTTAATCAGTACTTATGTGAAACCGATAAAAAGCCACCCAATCTCTTAATCAGTACTTATAAGAAACCGATAAAAAGCCACCCAATCTCTTAATCAGTACTCATAAGAAACCGATAAAAAGCCACCCAATCTCTTAATCAGTACTTATAAGAAACCGATAAAAAGCCACCCAATATCTTAATCAGTACTTATAAGAAACCGATAAAAAGCCACCCAATCTCTTAATCAGTACTTATAAGAAACCGATAAAAAGCCACCCAATCTCTTAATCAGTACTTACATTGAGTTCTCTATTGAGTCCAACAACTGCTTTGTCCAGTCGCTCAAACTGGACCTTTGACCTGTCCGAGTGGACCTTGAAGGGGATGGGGCAGCCGTGGAGGTTCTGGTCATCACAGTAGACGTTCAGCTGGAGCAGACACAGGAGAGGACACAGGTCAGTGGACAGTACTTGGGAGAAAGATTCTTTTGTAATTAGTTAGTTTAAAGTTAGTTGTTTATAGAGGAGCCAGCATCTTTGGGTTTTTTTAGTCACTTGGTGACACCGTAGTGTTTTTCCCCTTGAGGATCATTCCATATATTGTGCTTTGTCTATGCATGTCCTATCGAGGTTGAGGTTTTTTTTTCGCCCGGTGTTTAGGGAAGGAGTGAAGTGTGGAATTGCTGGGGGTGGGGAGGGGGTCGTTGGGGAAGAGGGAGGGGAAAAGAGGATGAGGAGGGGTAGGATGAGGAGGGCTAGGAGGAGGAGGGGTAGGAGGAGGAGGAAGGGAAGAAGGAGGAGGGAAAAAAGGGAGAGGGGATAGGAAGATGAGGAGGGCAATGGATGGGAGTTCGATCCCCGTGACAGGCAAACATCTCCGCCACTCTGAAGGGATTCTGTGGGGGGGGGGGGGGGGGGGGGGGGGGGGGGGGGGGGGGGGGGGGGGGGGGGGGGGGGGGGGGGGGGGGGG
>JAUKPP010274119.1:0-11041 GCA_032273245.1 Phyllaplysia taylori | reverse complement strand
TATTGCGAGCGTGAGTGCGCGTGAGGTTGTGTGAGTGATAGTGAGAGAGAGAGAGAGAGAGAGAGAGAGAGAGAGAGAGAGAGAGAGAGAGAGTATCAAGACAGAAACTGTTACCCTAAATTTCCTGTAAAAAGGACAAATAAAGATTATCTTATCTTATCTTATTCACTGGCAACTCACCAGAACTCCCCGGACTGCTGGACAGGATGGGACTGTGTCTGCCCGCCGCTCCGGGCTCAAAGTCATCCAGGCCCGCCGATTTGTGGAAGCGACTGATGCGGTTGACAACCTGAGGCTGGCAGTGGGTGCGGGAACAGATGGGGCCTGCAGTGTGGAAGGTTAATTCTTTATTCATCTATCTGATCTATTTGTCTGTACATTTTGTTTACTAATTTGTTCATTTATATATCTATTGATAGATTTATTTATCTGTAGAAAATGGTTCAGGTCAATTAAAATACAGGTTGCTTTGATTGTAGCAGTGAGGGTTGAGCTGTGATAAATAAACTGCATCAAATGAACAGACTAAAAAATATTTGAAACCCTTGATTTTGCACTATGCTGCAACGAAGGATCCCATGTATGATTCACAGTATTGGGCCAAGTCCAATATATTTTGAACTCCCCAAAAAATTAAAGTACAAATATATTTCATAGTTAAATAAATTTCAGCATCAGAGATGGTTCAATAGCACAGATGCTATAAAAATAAAGACAGTTGTTACTTAGCTGGCCAGAAAAAATACTAAACTCTGAGAACAAGGCCATAAATTGTTTACTAAAACACAAAATGTAATAAAAATCAAGAAGACTTCCTCAGAACTTTTGTCCAAAAGGATTTGAATAAAAAATTGAATTTAGGAGAAGACTTTAGGATGACAAAACCTGAATTAGCCATGGGAGAAAATCAAGGGGCATAACCACATACCGCCATAAGGAGTGATGGGAAAAACATGAGTTGTGCCCCTGTGAGTGCTAACAGTGACCCAGCGACTGTCGTTGGTGAAGGCAATGTTGGTCACCTGTGGAGAAACACACAGACAGACAGATATAATTAGACAGCAAGAAAACATTATTTTATAATTAGACAGCAAGAAAACATATAAATGATGAAAATTATGACTTTATTCATCCCCGAGGAGAAATTTGGTTGACAATGGCATCAACATAAATTCATGTTCTCTAACAATACAGTGATGAATACATACATACTCGTAGCACAATGACATTTAACAATACCAACAGTCACATTATTTTAAACAATTTCCCAACTGCCATTCCTGTCTCCACTGTGCAGCACCCCTGTGAGCTAGGATAACGCACGGTGTCTTGCTCAAGGACACACCGCAGTGGTCACCCACTTAAAATCTGTTATCACTCAACCTTGCTTGACAAACTTTGTGAACCAGTGTTCACTAGCCACTTGACCAGAAGAGAATTTCCAATATTGTTGTTATACATATAACACAAATGGTCACATCACAAAATAATAAAACCCATAGCTTACAAAAATAAAAAAGTAGGAGTGGACCATTACATAGATCTCCCCTCAACTACAGGAAAAAATGTGGATAGGAAGCACATCCAAACAGAAACAAAAAAATAAAAATATTCCCCATTTTCCAATTTCAGAATATTACTTATTGAAAATGTTACTATAGTTTTTCCCCCTCAAATGTTCAAATCTGCATTTTCAAATAACACATTGCACATTGAAATACCATATTGAAACCCCAAACATGCAAATTGATGTCGCATGTGTCACAAGCAAGCTCAAATACACACATTGCAAGCTCAAGTGTACACAAAGCAAACTCTAATGTAAAAACAGGAAACATCAAATGCCACATAAAATGTACATAAGTTTACATTTGAATTCGCTATTTGTACATTTACTTTTGCAAGTGACTTCACAATGGGGAAAACTCCTATTGAATATTTCAAGTTTCAATGTGGCATTTAGCTCCTATGTGGTATTTGAATTTGCTAGAGTGTTATTTGAAACATGGCATTTGCGCAATTGAGGGGAAAAAACTATATAAACTGTCATTCTAAGCCTCACACCCGCTTAGTTTTCTTTTACAATAAAACTTAAGACACAATAGGGCAGTTGTTCCCACAAACCTTTGCCGTGGTGTCCCCACGGTGCAACGTGTACAGATGATGGACAGCGCCCAGTGAGGACGAGCAGGGGTGGGCCACCAGACTGAACACATGGAAGTTGTGACCTGTTGTCATGGCAACCGGGAAAAAAAAAAGAAAAGTTTGAAAAAATAAGAGACATGGAAATTGATAAAGTTAGTTTGGTTACCAGTGTTATGTCCCCTGCAACACTGTAAAGTCATTTAAGAGACGGGCTACTTTGACCCTGCCTGCTAGGCCAGCCAAGGCTGAGGAAAAATCACAGCACAAAATAACACAGATCGTCTGGATGTAGGATCGAACTTCGGTCTTCTACAGGATAGGTGAAGAGTCTAACCATTATATCACAGCACCAGTGACATATTTGCAGAGAATAAGCTTATGAAAAGAACAGAAAAATTCCCCCCCCCCCCCTCCCACTACTATTCTCTCAATGCAAAGAGCAGGCTAAAGGAGGGGACATAATCAAAACATTTTCTATTAGGAACCACATAAAAATGCACTTGTCCCCCTTTTCATGTCTACTCTCCATATTTTTACACACGCTCAAGCCAACATGAAATCAAAACGTAAGTACTTTTGTGCTTCTCTTTCTATGATGAGGCAAGGGTTGTTGGTGTTGTTGTTTTTTACAATTTTACTTTAAAAAATGAGATAAGAAAATGTAGATTAAAATAGATGTCAAATTAGTCAATTGCTTGCTTGCTGAAATGTGCAAATATGGAAAAACATTTTACTCGTCACAGGAAATAGGGATGACTTACCCAGTTTGCAGGCTGTCACTAACAGAATGCCACTGTGATCAAAGGCCATTGCTGCAACAGGCTCATTAGCATGCGCATGAAAATGAGCAATCAGTCCTTCCACATCTGGGTCATCAGGTACATGGAACTATAGGACAAAAAACATCAAATAGGGTTACAGTTTGACAGGTGATTTTTCATGCAACATTTTCATGATTTGTCGTTAATAATAATAATAACGACTGCATTTATATAGTGCATATTCCCGCTTGAAAGCAGGCTCTATGAGCTTTACAATCAATTATTACCCCGACAGATCAAGTCATTCAGAAACCTTCTCAACTTCCTGGGAAGCATACGGCTACCAAGTTTGTCTTTGTATTGGTTAGCAGATCAGTGCTCCATTAAAAAGTAATGATAGTTATAATAATACTCAACCAGAAAACAAATATGTTATACATGATTCATGGTGGTGTAATGGTCATGGTAAACTTTCAATGTAAATGGTAGTAGTAGTAAGGAGTGGATTATTTATAGGGGCGCCAGCCTCAGCTGTTTTAGCCTCTTCTTGTTTTGGTTTTTACGTAAGCACTCAAGCAGGCTTAGGTTTCCTTGAGGGTTGCCATTTGCATGCTTGTCACGAAAATATCAATGTGAGTGATATAAACAAATTTTTATTTATTTTTAATACATTTGTATCATCTTCACGGACCAAACCATGTGAACCCAAGTTCACTAACGACTCAACCACTAAGTTGTCTCTTCTTTTTAACTAATTAAAAACAACAAAAACACAACATCACAACACCCACACCCCATCAGCAGTAACAGAGACATCATAGCGCAATCCACAAACCTGATCACCCCTGACAGACTTGAGGTCCACCACTGACACAATGCCCGGGCGATGCCCATTCTCCACAGGCGGGGAGGGCTCAGGTCTCCTGGGTGCGGGAGTGGCTTTGGCCCCTGTCACGCTGCTGACCATGGCTTCCCCAAACTTGGACAGGCCCTTGAAGGCTCCCTGTACAGAGTCAATAGCATTCTACAGGGGTGGTGGGGGGAGAGGGGGTAGAGATCAACACCTGGATTTTGTTTCAGCATTAACCGACAACCATGCAGCACATGTGGGAGTTTGAAGTTAGTTGTTTATAGAGGCACCAGTTTCTTCGGCTGTTTTAGCCTATCAGACGTGGGACCAGGAATTATTTTCAGCCTTTCCTGCATTTGTCGTTTCAATCAAGGTTTTGTTTTGTTTATACGGGCACCAGCTTCTTTGGCTGTTTTAGCCTATCAGATGTGGGACTAGGAATTATTTTTAGCTTTTCCAGCTTTTTGTCGTTTCAATCAAGGTTTTGTTTTGTTTTGACTTATCATTCCTTTTAAGGTCTTTTCAGAGGTGGTTTCAATTAACATTTTGCAGGTCACACTGTCAGATGGACAAAGAAGAATATTAGTCACACGCAGCCAACTGTGATTCCATCGGACTTTTCGCCCCTGGCGCACTTGGGCGTAGCGTTCATACAATGAAAAAAGCAATGCTTGCTCCATCTTTTTGACTGCCTGAAAAATCTATCTAATTTTCTCTGTGAGCCATTTCCCAGGTTGTTGGTTTTTTTTATAAAAATAGTTCATTTTTACCTATATTTTATTTCTGCTTGCTCCTACTCAGGGAGCGCCCTTCGCCTCTGCTGGCGCATATATATACACTGAATGACTGAATGGGCAAATTTGTGTCGCTGCATGTATGCGCATATATACACAACATTCAAGCAGAGGGTTGGAGACATTCCTCCGAAGTGGGACATAAACTCCTGTCCTCTGCGTGATAGACTAAGAGTCTAACCGTGAAGCCACAGACACTGGTACCTTGAGAGTATTAGCTGTACCATTTAAGATATCATTTTAAGTTGAGAGGCAGCCAAAAAGTTCAAGGGACTAACCATGGGGAACCTTGCCTTTTTTATACCGATTTTTGCATCCCTTAAAAATTTGTTCTTTCATCAATTTTACTCTGTGACTGAATTCGCTGCATAATCTGATAAGTTTTCAAAGCGAAGAAAATCACTTGGAAGTATCTCGCCAACAAACATACAGTGAAACCTTGATGTATTGTGCCCCCTTCAGACCTGAGCATTGTAACTTGAGGTGAATAAAAAGGAAAAATATTTCTCTGAAAGTGAATACCTTGGCAGAAAGAATGTTTTATGTGTGTTGTTAATATTACTTTTAAAGAGGTTTGGTTTGGTTACTAGTTTTACGACCCTGCAACACTGTAAGGTCATTTAAGAGACAGGCTACCGGTCAACCTGGGCTGAGAGGGAAGAAATCCCAGCAGAAAACAACCCAGATCATTTGCGCTCAAGATGTAATTCGGGTCTTTGACATGACAGGCAAAGAGCCTTACCATTACACCACAACCCTGGTAAAAACGAAAAAGATTTCTCTGAAAGTGAACACATTAGCAGAAAGTGTGTTTTATGAGTGTTGTTGATATTACTTTTATAGAGGGCGATAAAATATGAACAGCTAGGTTCAAACCAGAATACAACACTATCAAGGTTCTACTGTAGTTTATAATGCAGCCCATGTGACTGTGATGGTTGTCTTTAATGTAATCATGGACATATTCTATATGGCATCCCTGCAAATAAATAAATTCCTGATCAAGTACTGACCTACATTGTGTCCTCTGGGCAATGAGCAATTCATGACTTAGCCGTGACAATTCTTATTTTCCTATTATTCAGCAAGTTATAAGTTTTCAGATACAAACATTTGTCTCAATGGAACGCAATAATGTTTCAAGGTAACAATAAGCCTTTTAAGGATGCTGTTGGTATTGCGAATGTAATAAGATACTACACAACTTGTTGGGTTTTATTGTAAAAATATAGCTATGAAAGAATGCCAATTTATCACTGTAATCAAAATCAATTAGCTTTTATAAATCAAATGTATCTTAAAGTAAGAATAAGTATGAATATACCTTTAACAAAGAAAATACTTCACTCTCCATCATCTCTTACCTTAGCAGCGCTGATGACAGTGGCAGCGTAGGACTGGGACCCGTCGCCCGACATCCCACCACACGACTGGTGCACTGGCAGAAGCTGAGGACAAACATGAGATGCAATCGTATATAATAATAATAATGACTGCATTTATATAGCGCATATCCCCGCTTGAAAGCAGGCTCTATGCGCTTTACAATCAATTATTACCCCAGCAGACCAAGTCATTCAGAAGCCTTCTCAACTTCCTGGGAAGCATACAGTGCAAGCTGCCATTTTACAGGCGCTCAAACACTAACCTACGGACAATATCGTTCGCTGTCAATAGCCGGGTACCCATTTACACCTGGGTGAAGTGAGGAAAATTCATTTAAAATGCCTTTCCCAAGGACACAACGTCGGGCCCGAGTTGGGATTCGAACCCGCGAACTTCCGATCCCAAGTCTGGCAGCCTAACCACTAGACCACAGATGCATATAACACTGACATCTTCTTTTTAACGAAAATAAAAATACAGCTTAAGCCAACTAAAGCATGCTATAGATATAACATATCGCTGATTGGTTAACAAAGAGGCAAATACTCCATTACAATCTTTGTACTATTCGCCCTTATGCAAAACAACCAACAATATTCTTATGACAAACTACATCTGCACCAGATCAAAACTCCTAAATCATATGGCTAGAGCATTCCAGCTAAAATATAGGCCTTGTTCAGTTTCTCAAGGGTAAAGTGTATAATAATTTTTAAGAAAAGATCCAGCATGTGCTTTAGAAAAATTAATTTCATCTTAGTACATGATCTTGTTTTCAAGGAAGTCAATCGACTAGCAACATTCTAGATGATGGGTGCAACTTGTAGGCTGTCAAGTACGTTTATGGTTTGGTTTTGGTTTACCCCCATGCAACACTGTAAGGTCATTTAAGAGGCGGGACCTCCGAATTTTATGTCCATCTCCGAAATCCTGGTAAACCTCAATGGATTCGAACTCGGATCTCCTCGTCTGTAGGCAGGTGTACTACCGCTCGGCCATCGGCTTCCCTACTGTCAAGTACTGTTACTATGATAAATGAACTTTGTAGCTTCAAAAAGATACCATATCTTTGAATAGTGAAACAGATCCAAAATCTTCTCTGAGCGTGTGGCAACTCGGACTCACCCTGTTGTCTGCATAAGCCAACCACCTGTCTCCCAACGCAATTGGGTTGACCGCAGGACCTGGACACGGGTAGCATCCTGGGGGGGAAAAGTACAATAAATTGAAGAGCGTTTGTCCTTAACACAGTCTTTACACTTTTGTAGAAAAATGAGTTAGCACCACTAGATCTTTATCCGATGGACTTTTGTTTTTAAAGCTTGCAGTGCTTCAAAACCCCAGTTTCCTCTATACTCAACTTTAGAAAAAAAATATTTTGCTGTATGAGAAGCTTGTCAAGCAAGCGAAAAGGCTGAATTTCTCACAACTTCCCAAAGTGCAAATAGCGAGTTTTGGAAAAACGCTCTTCAATTAGGGCTGCTTTGTCGTCAAGGATAAATTTGCTTCATTTGAATTCTAAAAGAAAGTTTCAGATTACTTGCTGAGTATTTAATAGTATAGTGAAGACTATTGCTATACAGTCGCAAAGGAAGTAATTAATGATTCTTAGACTAACTGAAGGAAGACCAAGCAAGTCAAATGTGTATTCCACATGATTTACTTCCTGTATTTGTATTCTGGCTATCTGTGCAACAAAATTTTACCTTATATCGCTGGTTGTTTGGCAAAGAGGCAAAGACTACAAAGAATATAATAGTCTATTCGCCCCTTTGTAATAGCACCAGCAATATTTATTTACAATTCTTCTCTTTGGCAATCATGGTGTTTCTAAAAATTCGCAGCATGGGAAGTTTTTGTGAAGAAATGTGAAGATTGACTAGGAATTCTTATTAGTTTAGAATGAGAAGCCTTTCGGTTAAAAGTGAGTTTTCTTACAAAGACAAAGAACGAAAAAACTCTGGGATTTGTTTCCTCCCGGATTATCTGAATTTTCAGATTTAAAGCTTTCAGTTAAAGGAACATCCACTGTATATAGACAAGAGATGGGGTGATAACCCTACACTGGCTGCGACAGATCCCAATGGTGATCTCTGATTGCTCCATGCATTTTGGTTTGGTTACCAGTTTTACGTCCCCTGCAACACTGTAAGGTCATTTAAGAGATTCCCGCATGCAAGGCGAAGAGCCTAACCATTACACCACAGCGCCGGTCGCTCCATGCATCTAAGAATGCGGGAGTCTCTAAGCCCAGATACATGTAATAATCTGAAAATGGCTTAGGCAATAGAGCTGTCCCATACTCGATAAAAATAGTAACAACAGCGGGATTTTCCGGAGAGGAGGGGGCAGATCTCCACCTAAATGCATTGCAATAAAAATAACCCTTGGTTTTTCTAGCATAAAACCGAGTAAGGGATTGAACAATTGTGGAATGTCAGTGATTACATGCCCCACCACTCAACATTACCTGTGATCCAGTACATCTGTCGTAGACGACATGCGTCAAACACAGCCAGCTTCTCCGGAAACACGACAACCACGAACCTAATAGACAGCAACGGAAAAAATAAATTCAGTGCAAGAGACAGCTGTATGTTGTAGACTATAAAACCACTAACTGTAAATCCTACCAAATAATAGGAAAGAAAAACATACACATTTTAAACAAAGCAACGATAAATTAAACAGCAGGAAATATACAGTCACTGGATGAGACAGCAGTAGGTCAAAGACTCTAAAACCACTAACTGTAAATCCTACCAAATAATAGAAGAAAAAAAAAAAACCATGCACATTTTAAACAAAGCAACAATAAACTAAACAGCAGGAAATATACAGTCACTGGATAAGACAAAAGTATGTCAAAGACTCTAAAACCACTAACTGTAAATCCTACCAAATAATAGAAAAGAAAAACATATACATTTTAAACAAAACAACAATAAACTAAACAGCAGGAAACGTAAAGTCACTGGATGAGACAGCAGTATGTCAAAGACTCTAAAACCACTAACTGTAAATGCTACCAAATAATACAAAAGAAAAACATACATCTCTTAAAACAAAGCAACAATAAACTGACTTGAACCAAAGACACTGCATAAACTTTTCGCTCGCCTAAAAAAGCGTCTCTGGAAACATGCAGTGTTAAAACTCTGTATTACATCTTGGCATTTTTTCTTCTGCCCATAACAATTTTTAAGCTCCTAAATGCCGCAAAAATACAGGTTTAGCATCTCATGTCTCACTTTTTATTTTTTAAAAATGTAATATTCTGTTATTGAAAGGCATTCCAAATGAAAGATACTATGTATTTCTGTCAAATCACTTGCTTACCTTTCCAATATTATCATATTATATGCCACATATTGTTGATAGTTTTGCATAATGGCGAATACAAAGATTGTCGTGGAGTATTCGCCTCTTTGTAAAACAAACAGCGACATATATGGAAGCCTGAAGTGACCATAGCTATGTATTTTGTATTATGCACCAATGGCCTACAAATACTGCATAAAATCATTCATTCATTCATGCACTGACCTTCTGTTGCTCTCAATCCCATGCACCTGCAGTGTCTTGAAGGACGTGTTCTGCACCTCATCGCCAGTTCTCAAGGACAAAAACTTCACACCACAAAATGGCGCACCAGCACTGAAGGTAGATCAGAAGAATCTCAGAGTTTATAAATGCGAAGGGATGTAAAGAAACCTAAAACAGGGTCCCTGCAATGAACTCTCCAACAAATTCAAGGAGATTTCAAGGAGAAATTTTCAAAATTCAAAGAGATTTAGTTGTGAACTCGCACCCTAAAACCTATTTCCGATACCCCTACACTTGTCCAAAGGGAATTGTAGTTTTGATTTTCCAATAAGAAGTTTGTTCATGTCTTATCCGGTAAAATTCAAGGAGTTTTCAAGGAGATATTTCCTTGACTTTGTATTCAAGAAGTTTCTGGAATTCAAGGAGGCTGCAGAAACCCTGCTAAAAGAGTCCTAAAAATGGAAGCTACGTAAAAGCTCTGTGAAATTTAGTTAGGAGCTGGGATGCAAGCGGGTCTTAAACTATACCCAGCAGCAATGACAGCATATCACTTGGGAATTTGGGACAAATTTGAACATAATTAACATTATGAGCTTTTCACCAAAAAAGAAAAAAATGATACCTATTTCTTTAAAAGAAACAGCAAATATGAATCTTACACAACAAGCAAAGGTTACAGAAAAGCTCAGTAATTTTTTAACGTGAAGTGATAATAAAGAGGCAGCAATACATCACTACAACTGTTTAACAAATGAAATTGGTCTCCATTGGAAGTGTCAAGATTAACTTTGTTTCAGAAATAAATTGTTCTTCATAGGAACGTACGGCTATCAAAATTAATTTTTCTTTATTAATAGGAAGTGTGAAAACTACAGCACAAACAAATTATTCTCCAGTGGTAGTGTTAAAATATTTACACAAATAAATTGTTCGTTTTTTAAAGTGTGGTAGCTGTAAAAATATTTGTTCATCGTTGGAAGTGTTATAACTTCTTTGAAAATGAATTGTTCTTCATTGAAAGTGTTATAACTTCTTAGAATATTAATTGCTCTTCATTGGAAGTGATTTAACTTCTTTGAAAATTAATTGTTCTTCATTGGAAGTATCATAACTGCTTTACAAATGGAATGTTTTTAATTGGAAGAAGTTCACAGTACCTTGAGGAGTCGCAGAGAGCAACAATTGGTCGCTTGTCCTTGAACTTGTCCGACTCTGGGTCAGGGGTCTGCAGGACACGAAGGCAGGAGATGGGACCTTGGCGCAGAGACAAAACTTCCTGCGCGTCTCCTGTATGCTGTAAGGGACAAGTGGATACACATTATATTCGTGGCGTCGGTGGTCTAGTGGTTAGGCTGACGGACTCATGATCGGAAGGTCGCGGGTTCAAATCCCAACGCGGGCCCCATGTTGTGTCCTTGGGAAAGGCATTTTACACGAATTTTCCTCACTTCACCCAGGTGTAAATGGCAGGGTGCATACACATTCTGGAAAGTCATTTTCCATACCTTATCCATGCTTTTTCCATACCACTTCAAAGGTTTTCCAGACCCACCCTACCC
>JAUKPP010274097.1:0-11042 GCA_032273245.1 Phyllaplysia taylori | reverse complement strand
GGTCGAAGTAGCCCGTCTCTTAAATGACCTTACAGTGTTGCAGGGGACGTAAAACTGGTAACCAAACCAAATCAGTTCATTGTTATGTTTTGCAGACTACTACTCATATTATGTTTCCCATGTTTCCCTCAGTTGATCCTGTAGCCAGTTGTAAAATTCTTGTTGATCTGACACACGCAATACTCATATTTTGAATAATTATATGAACTTTATAATATCTTCTCATTGTTTGTGTATTTTTATTATACTCGATGTGTGATGTTTTTTGTTTTTACTTGCACTTGATGTTTCTGTTGTCCCACTCCTACCCTAGGACGTAGTAGCATCACTCCCAACCTGACAGTGTAAGAGCCTCCTCTCTAAGATTACACTGTGGTATTCCCTTCTTCTTCCAGGTGCTGAAATTACCTCACAGTGTTGATAGTGCTATAAAGATAAAGCCCTAACAAACAAATAAATAAACCCAAAACAGCCGACCAATTCTCCTCTTGGAGTCCCTGGTTGTGTCTTGTTGTAGTCTAAGTCACAAAACTAATATTTTCACAGCTCCTGGGTTTTGGATGGACGGCCCTGTGTGGCTTTCATTAATCACGGTGTCACTCTGTGCGACATCTGGTGGTTGTTGTTAGGCTTTAATAGCCAGATCTTTCTTGTTGGCTGAGCGGACTGCTATTAACCCCAGAGTTGTAGAGATGATTAGAATTAATAGTACTGGGCTGAGCATACACAATATGTTATGGATGGGTGTGTCCCATCACCACCACCACACACAGATACACAGGCACACACATACAATTACACTCACATCTGTTTTTCACTTTGCCACCCGAGTTATTGATTATTCTCCTGAGAAAATGTAACCACACCACAGAGTGTTGTATAATATTTGGATGATGAAGAAATAAATCTATTATAATAATTTATAATTGGCTTAGTCTTAGCAGAATTTTCTTTTTTGTAGGAAATTTTAGCTCTTAGAACTTGCATTACATTAGTGAAATTTTTGTGTTATCTGGAACGTGGTACAGCTGCTTCAGCTTAGGCTTGTTTCCCATCTGCATGAGGATTCTGATACAGATATATATATACATTCATCTGTTTAAGAAAAAAACTAATTCGGGTCCTTTTTTTTTTTCATTTTCCTTTTTAAAGTTTCATTGCTGACAATTTCTAAGTTATAAATTAATGGTAATGATCAGAATCAGAATGTTTATTGGTCTCTGACGAGAAATTTGGCATGGTCATGTTACAGTGACAAATTTGACAGATGACAACACCAACTCGTGCAACTCTCTCTTTCTCTCTCTCTCTCTCTTTTTCCACGGTGGCAAACACTCATCCAGGACATTTCCAACCCTAGCTATGACTCTGCACAGGTGTCGAAAAGTGGTTAAAAGAGCGATACTGAACTCTACCACAATCTTTATAGTATTTGCCTTTATGTAAAACAATCAACATCTTAAGCAAGTACTCGTAGCATCTACTTTGGCTTGAATGAATGACACCACATGTGTACTGTAAATTATAACAATCCAATTTCATCGCTTTAAATCCAGTGATCTCTGTTGTTGGGCATGTAAAAAAAGAGCACAATCTCCCTTTAAGCAAGCTTTAGGCACGAAACCAAATACTTGTACACATACCTTTTCCCTACATTTATCACTCTCCATGAAACACTTGATAGGATGGTTCACCTCCGAACACAGTTTTCTTGTCACTCAAGGGACATGCTATTAGGCAGAGAAAGATATATGTAGTCAATTCTTACATTTTAAAAGAATAAATCGTTACACGTCTTTTTGTTGATTATTTTAATGCACATGATTTTGTTGTCATCTGTTCATTGTGTGTGTATGTGTACCTTTGATGAACCTCGCAGTTTGGATGTCGGTGAAATTGGAGGAATGTGCCTTTTGTATAAAGTAGTTGTAAATATAGCTTGTGAATCATGACCCTTTTCTTTCCTTGTTGCAGTCTGTTACACTGAACCATAATTACAATTTGTTTCTGTTTTCCTATTTTACGTTTACGCAATGAGTGATCTGTATATGTGTGATTGTGTGTCTGCGACTTTTTTCGCTGTCTTGATTTGCTTGGTTGAAAAGTACTGGGAAGTGTATCCATACAAAGGATGAATGGCTCAACGAGTTAAGTCAATGGAGTTTTATCTTGCAATCCCAAATGAACACTGTAAATTGGCAACTAATGTGGAAAAATTCATATTTGTGTCACAGATTTTCTGAATGACTTGTTCTGTTTGATTTAGTTTAGAAATATCTGCCTATGTAATTCAAATTTCCCCATAAGGACAAAGGATAATCTATTTTTTAAAATTTCAGGAAAAAGAGATTGAAATGGGAATATTCATCATTCATGACATAATACTTAAACCGTCTCGCTTTTCCCAATTCATTTTATTCATTATATTCACTGTACTTTTGCCAAGATAACAACCAGTGAGTACACAAATTAAACATTTACGTGATTTTCAAGTTCAGTTTGAATTTAGAGAGTGAAAGATTTCAGCAACATCTGTGATTTTGGTTGGTTTTATTTCTTTTATTATTAGCTTTGCCTTCATTCTTCTCTTCTCTTTTCTTCTTTTTTACCAGTTGTTAACTTGACTGTGCAATAGCTGCCAAAATAATATAGGTCATGCCAAACATAATACATGTAATACGCTATGTTCCGAGTCTCTGTGATGCAAACACAACATAGGTCAGCTTGATGCTTCATACTCATAGTTGACAATTATTCCTGCTCTGCATATGTGTTGGGACACAATGAAATCAAGGGCTGGTCAATTTTGGAGCATTTTGTTGAGTCATTTGTTACATATTAAATAGTATAATATGGTACATTTCTCTACCTCTCTGTGAAGACATTTAAAAAATTTATCTAGTATGGAAGTCAAGATATTTCATTTGTGATTTTGATGAAGTGTGCATTCACCCACTATCTGATAGGAAATTAGAATGAAGATGCTTGATCGTACTTGATGATTTCTTTTATTACTTTAAAAGATGTTACAGTACATAGGCCTACCTTTTTTTATAAACTGTTCTTAAAAAGACGTTTCACCTTGATATGTGTCTTATAATGGATATGAAGTAGTTGTAAGGGCATAAAAAGCACCTATGTTGTAGATAAAAAGCAGCCAGAAAATTTTAAATAACTCTGTTCCCTTGTTTTGATTCCCATCTGATTTCATGGAGTTGCAACACGTATACTTTACTTTTTATCTGGACTCCGTGTATTTAAGTCTGCAGCCAGTATCAATGTTTTCCTCTGTCACCACAACTCTTTATGGTGTGTATGCATGATAATATGTTTAAATTTTTTCCGCCCTCTAGACTCTAAAGTCTAAAGGGTAGGCTAGTAGCTACACATACTTTTTTTAAGTTGCTGATTTCATTTTTAATCAATAATATTTGTATCTTTGCATTTTCCTTCACTAGCGGCAGCTTTTTCTTTGTTTTCATGTTTTGTTGTGTTTCTTGTTCTCTTGCCCTGTTTGCAAAATGCCCTTCATAAGTTGATATGTGCTTTTGGGTATATATGATACAATGTGTGTTTGTCTCACAGCTTTACAATGAGAATGGGCCTATTCTAATCGTTTCAAAATATTACTTTTGAGAATAGACCTGTCTCAGTCTGCATATCATGATTAAATTGTGTGTCATGTACTTTTATTGCTTTTTTCTTGATTCTGAATTCATGAATGGAAGTTCACACAATCACCTGTACCTTTAGCATTTTTCCTAAGCATTGCACTTTGGTTGAAAGGAAGCGCAAAGAAACGCTCGTGCTTGCCTTTGATCAAGATATCACCTGTACTATTATTTTTGTCAAGTTATGATTTCTGAACGAGAATATTTTTTGTGAAGGTTGCAATATCAATTATTATAATATAATGATGCACGCCATTCCAGCCTCAACTGGACTCCGGACTGAAATTATAACTAGTATTACACAAATACTTCTATGTGTTTTTGCTTCATTTGATTACTTTCTCTGTGTTTGGTTAGTTTAGTTTGGTTACCAGTTTTACGTCCCCTGCAACACTGCAAGTTCATTTAAGAGACGGGCTACTTCGACCCTGCCTGTCAGGGCCAATCTGGGCTGAGAGAGGGAAAAAAATCCCAGTAAAAAAAAACAAGATCGTCAGCGCTCTGGATTGAACTTGGGTCTTCTGCGTGACAGGTTAAGCTTTTTCTGTGTGTTAAAACACCAGTGTCTTTGTCTGTCATGCAGAAAACATGAATTTGAGTCCCACTTGGGGAAGTTTTTTCCCATTGTGTATCTGTATCACTACGCTGAGATATCGCGCCCCTCTAGGCCCTGTTCGGCCTGGACAGATGGAGGTCAAAGTAGATCAGCTCTTGAAACCATTCTCCAGTGTTACAAGAGTCCTAGATCCAAAAACTAGCACATGTAAAAATTTTTACTTTTCACCTTCTACTTCTTTCAAAAGTGTAAGTTGTCATGTATTGCCCTATTTGGCTTCCTGGCACTTTAATCACCTTACAGTGTCAGTAGTGCCGTAAAACCTCAACAATTACAAAACATACTCCTCACCTGAATACCCCAGCGAAAGAAGTTTGATATGATTGAAACTGAAGCAATATCTTGCCATCAGACTGGCATCTGAGGTGCAATGGTTAGGCTCTTTGCCTATCACGTGAAATTCTGGAGTTTGGTCCCAGGTGCGGACAATCTGCTTTTTTCTGCCAAAATTTGTCCACTTTCAGCCTGGGTTGACCCTGACAGGCAGGGTCGAAGTAGCTCGGGTCGAAGTAGCTCGTGTCTTAATGACTTAATGATCTTGTAGTGTTGCAAGAGACAAACAAACCGCCTATCATGCGGGAAGACCCTAGATCGATCCCCGGTCGCGGGCGATCTGTCTTTTTTTCTGCTGGGATCTTTTCCCTCTCAGCCCGGGTTGGCCCTGACAGGCAGGGTTGAAGTGCCCCGTCTCGTAAATGACCTTACAGTGTTGCAGGGGACGTAAAACTGGTAACCAAAGGGACGAACAAGAGCCAAACTAAATTTCCCATCATACTGGAAAACGTCATTTAAAAAATTAAACTGGGGCTGTTGTCTAATGGATGTTTTTTCAATGGTTTTTGTTTTATAGCTCTTGCAACACCGTGAGATCATGAGGAGAGCTGTTTGACCCTTCCTTTTACATGATCATGTGTTTCCCTGCTTTGTATTTTTAAAAGAAAGTGAGGCTCAAAAATAGCGCCCGTCTGGTCTTGAGGAATCCTGGAAGTTACAATGAAAAATTTCCTTTGCGAGCATGTTCAAATTTAAGACTTATTCCTCTTCCAACACTGTTACATGATCGTGAATGTCGTTACCTGTGACCTGTCACATTAGAATTTGATGTCTTGACTGGGGCAGGGTGGAGTCTAACAAAAGGGATGAAGACGTGAAATTTGACTGTCCTTGTGTAATGTATCTTAAAATCAAACATGAGTACAGGCGTTTGTGCTATTGTGGTTAGGCGTTTTGTCTGTTATGCGGAAGATCTAAGTCCGATCTCATATGCATTTTTCTGCTGGGATTCATTCCCTTGAGTCCAGGTTGGCCCTGACATGCAGTGTTGAAAGAGCCCGTCTCTTAAAATGGCCTTACAGGGTTGCAAGGGACGTAAAACTGGTTACCAAACATAAGGAGCAGAAGCAATTTCCCCCTTCAACTTGTCTTTGGCATTGTGAAAAAGTTTTGAGCTCATAGGTATATATAGATAACCAGACTACAGTCAAACCTGTCTAAGACAACCACAGAATGTCGAGAAAAAAGTGGTCGTTTTAGACAGGTGTTCGTCTTAGAGAGGGATATTATATAGAAGAAATGTAATTTGGTAGTCGATAGAAAGTGGTCATTGGTGCAGGTGGTCGTCTTGTACAGGTGGTCGCTTCAGCAGGTTCAACTGTACTTGCACTCATGTCTTAGTAATTGCAGCTTTTTAAATTCCATCAGTGATGCAGTGCATTACGGTACATTTGCCTATTAAAGCAAGGAGCGAGGTGAAGGTTGCACCTACACCATCCTTAATTTTGCGCTTTATACACCTGCTATTTTGTTCTTATCTTTGAAATCCAAAAGACTGCCATCAGTCTTAAATGCAAAAAAGATCTTCGTGAGTATCTATGAATTTATAAAGAGTAGTAAAAGTTACAATACTCAACCAGAAAGCAATTTTTATACATGATTCATGGTATATGCAAGACTTTAGGATCCCAGATTGCAGTCTCTCTGTTGGAGAGTCACTTTCATCCTTGTCTGTTTTATTATAAATTTATAGACATGTATGGCTTTCACCTCATAACTGACAGTTTTTTGTTCGAGTCACACTGGTGACATGACTGGATCTTTTTTAAGTTTTAATTATAGTTACAGCTTCTTTTTTAATTTGTATCGCTCTTTTGAGAAAACTGAAAAAAAACCTGACACACACCACAAACCCAATGCAAGGGTAGACATACATGTACCTTAGTTCGTAGAATATATATATATATATACACACAAAAAAAATATTTACCGATCTTGTAGTTGCAGTTTTAGTAGTGTCTACCTCAACAGAGCAAAAATAAAGTTCATAAGTGCCTGGCTCTTTGAAAAATAATTTATGACATGAAGTAATATTAATACACACATACTACTATTGTGATATGTCTTAAGAAACAAGGGAATGAAAATATTTAAGGATATAAGGATAAATCAATTCAAGACATGGTTATCAGAGTAATGAAAAAATGTTTATTTGGTGTGAGTGAAACACCACTGGACGGTATGATGTCATCAACTCAGCTGTCAAAACTGGACACATCTCATTACTCAATGTATCATAATAAAATGACTGTCTTTTTAACACAATTTGTGTTGCGACTCCATGAAACCAGGTGCTGGTCAAAACATGGGAAATAGAGTAATCGGCAAATTGTTGTGTCTCAATATTTTTGCTATCATGAATGCTTCTTGTGCCTCAACAACTTCTATACCTATTGAAAAACAAATTTCATGGTGAATTAAATTCGAGAACATTGTTGATAAGAAAAGAAGTGCGATTTTGAAACCCATATATAATGTTGGTTTTGGTTTCTAGTTCTACATCCCTTGCAACACTGTAAGGTCATTTAAGAGACGCTCTACTTCGGCCCTGCCTCAGGGCAAACCTGGGCGGAGAAGGACAAATCCCAGCAGAAAAATGTAGATCGTGAGCACGAGGGATAAAACTAGGTTCTTCTGCATAGTAGGCGCAGAGCCTAATCACTGCACCATATGCCAGTAAACCAATATAACATAATACAATATGGTGTAATAAAAAATGATTTAATATAATATACGAGAATAATTGCCTTTTTTTGCTGATTTCCCCTTTGTGGATGACTCCAATTTGATCAAAATCATAAATTTCTGGACTTCTATTCAAGATGATTCAACACTTTATTCACTCATGGAAAGAGAAATGTGCAAGGTTTGATATGATACCAATAACTCCAAATGCCCATGTATATTAATGAGCGCCTGATTTTATTGTGTCGCAACACATAATGATAAAACTCTTGAGTATATGGACCAATTTGAATGACAACAATGAAGAATTTTTGGACACAGAAAAAGATGAGCAAATAATAGATGTGTACAATGTATGACAAATGACATACAAAAGAGCAGTTGAAAAATTAATTACCATAAAAAAATACAAAATTTCAGCCAAAATAAACTTCTCCCGTGAGAAATGAAATATCCTTCTTGTGTAGCAGAAAGTTCAAGAGAACTGTTTCACTGCTAGCCCAATACATGTAGTTGCAAAGCGCACACATTTGAGCTGTTTTGACACAGTCATTCCACATTTGCCAAAGTCATATTTGGCAGTTTCAGCTTAGCGTCTTGATAAGATTTTCTTTGTCTTTTCACCCTGAAAGTTGGTACTGGTCGCCAGGAAACAGAAAAGCCCTCCACATCCCTCTGTTTTGGGCCATCCTTTCGTTTTCAATCCACCTGGACCCGGTTTGTCTCAGATTCACCTCCAGGTGACGCTCTCGGGTGGATTGCGGTCTTCATCTCTTCCTCCTCCCTTGGGGGATTCCATTTTAAGCTTTGCCTTGTTATATTGTGGCCTGAATACCTAAGAAGAGTATGTCCAATCCATTGCCATCATCTTCTCTCGGTGTCATGGCTTATTGACAACCATCTTGCTAATATTATATCCAAGTCATATTCTCTCAGCAAGCCTTTAAAAAATGCTCCTATATAAAAGTTGTCTCATATGCAGCAAGACAAGCTCTGGGTGTTCATAAAACTGACATTGTACCTTTCTACATGGAAAATTTCAAAATTCTGCGCAGAATTTGACCCCAAAAATGACAAATTTCTGCAAGTATTTCGAGCATGTATTACCCTTTTTTCATACTGCTTTACAAAAACATGTATTTTAAACAAAGGTGCAGTGAGTTAAACTAAAAATTACTTGTGTATTAAATTTACGCTATCATGAAATGGAGCATTTAGTTGAAAAAAATCTGGAGACTGAATGGAAGGTCACTCCAACATCCTCAGCGTGGTTCGGCATTAAGTTTTTAGTAATTCTAAGGTTCAAAACATAATAATTCTGCAAAATTCGAACATTCCGCAAGTCCCGCGGCACGATGTATCAACTTTTCCTCGATCATGTCGCGGTTGCAGCGCCCGCAGAAAAGTATGACAGCAGATAAAATGACATTTCATTCTCAAACTCAAAACAATCGAATGTGACTTGGGCAAATTTGTAGCGACCGTGATGATTTTGTATCATTGTGACCTTGAATTCACAATTGAAAATGTCTGGAGTAGCTTTGTAGTCCAATCCGTGTGTTACAGACTCTACCACAATGCTTATAGGAAAAGGAAGACGGTTAATTTTTCTGTCTGTTGAGGCAAGGTGGAAGAAAGCAGTTTTGCTTTTACAAAGAAAGTTTTGACAATATCTCAATGCTCTGAGGGGATTTAAACCTTTATTGAGTTTTCAGGTCTTCAGATATCTAATATGTTGCTTCTTAGAACTAAGATAAAAGAATATATCACAGCTCTTTGCATTTGCCTAAGACTAAGAGAATCAATACTTCCATCCTTATCAAGTAAATGAGAATGTCAAGATTTGCTTTTGACAGACTCGTGTTTCAAGGGGATCAATGATACTCCAGAGTTTGGATGGAATTCTGATACATGCAATTGATATCAATTTGTTGATTATCAAATATTCCAAATTGAACTGGTCTGTATGTTTGAAAAAGTAAAGTAACCTTACATCTCTACATTTCCTGATTCATTCTGCCTGTATCAGTGAGATTTTCTAAAATAAAAAAAACACCCAAACCTCAACAAAATTGGCTGCACAGCAAAAAACAAACCTAGCTATCAAACAGAAACGAAAATGATGTATGCAGTTAGTCAATTGTACAATATGTTTTGTCGTTGCTTTCTGGGTTGGTAACACCAGTTTGATTCTCAGTCAAGGCAGTCTTGAACTTGGTCGGGTTGTTTAGAGAATTTCCATGATTCAACACCATGTATCAAAAATAAACATTACAAGTAATTGGAGGTCCTGCCTCTAAGATGTCTTAAAACTTGAAATTGAGAATAATTTTGAACCAATACATCATATATACATACCAATAAATCATGGGTGAAAGCTCATAGGCATATGTCAGCATGCTGGCTTTTGAAATTCCGTCAGGTTGTCTGCCGGTTTGACCAGGAGGATGTAACTTACCAACAAAAGGGAATGATTGTGTGGTGCTCTTAAGTGATAATTTTGAGTCACCGTGTTTCGTTTTCGTTGCGGAACCTGTCCGAGCTTACACTGACAGACATAGAATTGAACAAAGAGAATGAGGTATCGACCATTATCACTGGCGTCTTTTTGCTGGTTTTCATTCATTAGAAATTTTGGTTTCAGGTTTAGGCCCATGAACTTGCTTTCACCCATGCAATAAATATGATGCGTCAATAAGATAAGATGACGCAGACAAAGCAGAGGTCACAGTTACACGCAACTGGTTGAAAAGTACAGATCAGAGAAGAGTATAATGCAAAATGTTTTTTTTAAAGACAAGTGTAAAAGCAGTGTAAATGACACATGACAACACCCAAAAATGTCCCTCGAGTTGGATATAAAAAACACAACATGCAGACAAATATCAGGTAAGAAATATATACTGCACTCACATGAATGAACAGGTAATATGAATATAAAATTTCATTTGGATGATGGCTGCAGCTAGCTAGGTGGTGTTTCTGTTCCATATACATTCCAAAGTTATCTATACTTACTACTACATTTCGTTGATGCTTACAATAATACTATATCTGTCGATGAACATTGATATGTTTTAAACAGGGTGAAATAACTCTGAACAAGTATAGTTTTGATTGCCACGATGGATAGATAGAAATGAAATATTATATATATATATTATATATACACTGTGCCCTCACCATGTAGTAAAGGTTAGAAGTGGAGAATAGTTAGTTAGCATAATCAAATTTTGCTGTGAAGAAAATATCAAATACGATATGTAACAGAAAAAAGTGTAGGCTACTTAATTAATTTAGTTGATGTAACGTAATGTAACATAATCACCTCACATCATAATTGGAGGAAAAAAACTCTATGAAGCAAGGTGTGTTCCAATTCCATAGGGTTGTACAAAATGTGGAGTAGTATCAACATAACATGCCAAAAAATTTACAATAGGATGAATTTTTTCAGTGTCTGCAACAAACTCAAACCCTATACATTTCCATTTCCTGTACAAGGAATCAAGAGAAATCTTCATGATTTCCAGACCAGATTTTTTTAAAGATTGACATGAATGGAAGGCTCTGCCTTTTACAAAATGAGCTGTAAATTTGATAGGTTTGGTTTGGGCTTAACGTCCCTTGCAACACTATAAGGTCATTTAAGGGACGGGAGACTTCGACCCTGCCTGTCAGGGCCAACCCGGGCTTAGAGGGACATTGTCCCAGCAGAAAAACGGAGATATACTCGA
>JAUKPP010274086.1:0-11044 GCA_032273245.1 Phyllaplysia taylori | reverse complement strand
AGGCAGGGTCGAAGTAGCCCGTCTCTTAAATGACCTTACAGTGTTGCAGGGGACGTAAACTGGTAACCAAACCAAAATGTCCTGACGCTGAGATAACCTTAGACCGTAAAAGCTCAGCAAAACAAAACGAAACATCAGAATGTTTTCTGGCTCACGGGTTATCAGTTTCCCTAGGTTTAATGGGAGCAATCATCTTTCACGCTACCATCTAGCCCTCGAGCTACAAAAACACAGGCCTTAGATGTTTATCCGTATTTCTCTAACTGTTTATAAAACCTTTCCAAACTTTACGTTTACCGGTACCTAGAATGCCCAAGGGAAATGGCTACTGAAAATGTCCTTGTATTTGCTGCTCTAAAACCTAGACACGACTCATTTTGAAAAAAAAAAGCTATGTCATTAGCAACGACGGATTAGTTGAATCACATGCCCCTTCCTCTTCTTTGTGAAATCTGCTCTAAAGGTCACGATTTGATTTAGGGGAAGTTTAAAAATTCTAAGATCCGTGGCCATATGCGTCAACCTCAGCGTGCGACCTGACGACTGCGTAGAACACTACACTTGTGTGTCAAAATAAAAATTTCGGATGCACGAAACATTTGTAAATCTACACCGTGCGTAAATTCCCTTTGTAGATAAGGAGATGAGTGGCTCTCCAACGGAGATGGTATTGTGAGGGTTTCAAATTCCCGTATAAATTATAAATATAAATTCCCTTTCACCCGGTGTAAGCCACCCAAAATCTTAGGCCAGTGGGGAGGTCTACTAACGACATTTACACTTACATCGTGCGTAGCCGCCAACTTTCATGCATGCTAAATTCATCCAAAATACACCTAAGTGTAGTAGCTATGACCTACTAACCCATGCGACTATTTAAACCTACGAGTGTTTCATGCATGCGGCCACTGGCAACTGCAACCGGAATCTCATGCGTTGAATAATGAGAATATATAGCAACCTAATATTGGGCATTTTCAAGGCTGCATCAACAACCTCTGAGGGCCAATGTCTGCGGACCAAAGTCTTATTCGGCCTGGTTAGTTTGGTTTGGTTACCAGTTTACGTCCCTTGCAACAATGAAAGGTCATTTAAGAAACAGGCTGCTTCAATTCTACCTGCCGAGATCAACCCAGGCTGAGAGGAGAAACATCCGAGCAGAATATTAACGCAGATTGTCCGCGACCGAGAGCGAACTCGGGTCTTCCGCACGATAGGCGATGAGCCTAGCCGTTACACCACTGCGCCGGTCAGCCTGGTTATGCAGCCTACCGTTATTTCAATCGTTTGGAGGGTGGGGGGGGGGGGGGGGATCTCGTTATTTCCATCTTAGGAGGTCTTTTTTTTTTTTCTTTTTTTTTTTTTTTTGTGGTTATATTAGGTTGGTTGGTTTTTTTCTCAAATCCATCCATTAGTGCTCGATCATCCTTCAATGGCAATTTCAGAACCGGAAACGCTTTCTTGGATACATTAGGTTCGTGCAAAGCTTCACAAGAATCTTGTTGCAATGGGAGAGGGAGGGATATAGGTGAAATAAAACCCAGGGTTTGGTTCTTTTTTCATAATTGTGGCGTCGGTGGCCGAGTGGTTAGGCTACCGGACTCGTAATCCTACTGAAGAGTAGGGCTGCGGGTTCGAATCCCAGCGGGGGCCCGAAGTTGTTTCCTTAGGGTAATGGGTAATTCGGGCTCTGCTCTTATGGCGACCTGCTGTGGTGTTTGTGTGCATGTTATGAACGATTGTTATTTCCTATAATGTTGATTTTTTTCGTATGTACATTGTACTGCTGTATGCATGAATTATAGTTGTTTTTGTATAACCACTGTAAAAACAAATTTCCCTATAGAGATCAATAAAGTATCTTTTTTTTTTTAAATTTTTTTATCTATTTATTATGTTTTTCTTTGGGTTGCTTTGGAGGTGGGGAGGATGTTTTAATTTTTTTCTTTTTTTTTTCTTTTGGAGGGTGGGGGGGGGGGGAGCCTGCAGTTTCATAAGGAGGAACGGCAACGTTATCTAAAACTTTGTAACCTTGCGTCAGCCCTTCATTAGGCCAGGTATCAGAGCTTTGGCTTTGCAAAACAAGTTCAGCAAAGAGTGCAATACACCCGATCTCGTCTCGCACAAGAATATTAATCTTTATAAACGGTTGATTAAGGAGAAATGAGTCAGCCATTGTTCATGGCATCAGCATACATGTAATTGTAGCTGGTCAATTTGCAGCAAGTCAAAGGATATTGACATCATTTAATTGTAAAGATTGATGCTACAAACTTCATGAATGTCTCATTTCTAAGCCAATTGTAATAAACTGAATCTTGCGAGATGAGAACGAAAACCTTCTCAAGGGAGAAGAATTAACAGGAAACTAACACGGAACACAATTTGGCTGAATTAAATTGCTTTGACACATGAAACTCAAGACGCGTGCGGACAACAAGCTCAGAAGTGGAACGTAAACTCAAGTCAAAGGGAGAGAAGCCTTCTCGTGAACTTCAACACTGACTCAGTGGATGAGTGCAGACGAGATCAGACACCGGACATGTTCTTTCAAAGCAAAGAGAAGTGGGTGCTCAGAGGCTGGGAACCACAGAAAGAAGGGAACAAGCTTAGTACTCAGTGTTAATCTGAGCCAGTCGAAGGCTTGATAACATTATACAAGGAGAACGAGATACAGATCCCACCATTGTGAGCTCATTCTGTCGGTGGTTTCAACAAGAATGTAAAAGAATAATGAAGTCGTTTCTGTCTTTTGGTCAAAGTGAAGTGAGGCTAAAACATCTAGAGAGGCTGGTGCCATTAATAAATATAAGTTTCTTCTAACTTCTAACTTCGATCAAGGTGAAGGCATACGACTGCAGGCCTATTTTACTATCTAAGAATATTTCAGAAACAATTTAACAGCTCTCTCAAAGTTTTGACAAAATAATGTAGGCCATACATGGCCCGTGCGCAGATGTGGGAAAGAGAAAGGGGTGGGCCCACACTCAGTTTTGGTCCTTTCTCTGATCTGTAGGCTAATGTAAGAGAATTGTGGTAATCGACGATATGTTCAAGGCATTGTTGTTTATCATTCTGGTTATGGTATACTGTAAACGTGGTTCTTTTCACGTGGACCTATTTTACAAAATTGAGACAAACCAGTTTCGCGAGATTTTAATTTTCACAAATTTCTCAGTTACTGGTAACAAGATATTATCATAACAAGGAAAGACAGAAGAAGTAAAGAAAGGAAAATGCCACAAAGCTCACACATACATTCCCACAGAGCCACACGTTTGATTGAACATTCAAAAACCTTTATTGAGAATAACTGCAGCCGTGTGCCTTTCGCGAAAATTATAACCACGCGAAAAAATAAACACGTTTACAGTATATTTCATGTGCAAATGGCGTATCATATAGGCACATTGTGTGTGTCAACTGAGTCTGTAATTGTATTTCTGTATGAGCTCATCCAGCGCTTGAAGTAGAGTTAAGATGAACTAACTGTCGTTACGATAAATATTATAAGGACATGAAATACATATTTTAATGCAGTCTATAGCGATGAGGATAATTCTGTTTCAAAATGTTGATGATACGCTTTCTGTCAACTGAAAGAGAGCGTTGTTTGAGATAGCGAAATTTGAACTTGCTGTGATCACTTTTATGTTTACGAGTTCAAAGCTGTTTTGATATTTAAACACATTTTACTTTTAAAACTGATCTTGTTCCCTCAAGCGTTAGAATTATAACCACGCGAAAAAATAAACACGTTTACAGTATATTTCATGTGCAAATGGTGTATCATATAGGCACATTGTGTGTGTCAACTGAGTCTGTAATTGTATTTCTGTATGAGCTCATCCAGCGCTTGAAGTAGAGTTAAGATGAACTAACTGTCGTTACGATAAATATTATAAGGACATGAAATACATATTTTAATGCAGTCTATAGCGATGAGGATAATTCTGTTTCAAAATGTTGATGATACGCTTTCTGTCAACTGAAAGAGAGCGTTGTTTGAGATAGCGAAATTTGAACTTGCTGTGATCACTTTTATGTTTACGAGTTCAAAGCTGTTTTGATATTTAAACACATTTTACTTTTAAAACTGATCTTGTTCCCTCAAGCGTTAGACAAGTTTGGTCGAGTTTGGTTTTTTTATGTAATATTACCGACGAAGAACGTGGTGTGTAGATTTTAAGCATTTTGAAAGCTTTTCTTTGGATCTTTGGATTTCTCTTTCCGTAATATTTAACATTGAACCAAAGGAACAACCCTTGCCATTTCTTTGGCTTGATTTTTTGTTTGTGTGTGTTTATATATGTGTGTGTGTGTGTGTGCGTGTGTGTGTGTGTGTGTGCGTGCGTGTGTGTGTGTGTGTTTGTGTGTTTTTATGTATGCGTGTGTGTGTGTGCGTGCGTGTGTGTGTGTGTGTATATGTGTGTGTGTGTGTGTGTGTGTGTGTGTTGTCTAACCCTCTTCACCCTATCATAAAGAGACATCTACCACTACATGATGATATCGGTTCCCCTTGAATCAGTTTGAAGCTCCACCATTTTTCCCCAACCTAAATCAACAAAAATCCGTTTCGTTACGTTCGGATTTATTCCATATTCAAGGGATAAATGTAGGAATAGCTTTGTCCTTGTCATAAGCTTTGATCAGTGAATGTTGAGATAGTGTGGAGAAAACGTTATTACTTCTCTTCTGTGTTCTTACTTCTTCTGCGGACGGATCGCATAAGTCCTGGTTCGGTATGATTTTGGCTTAACGCCCCATGCAACACTGTAAGGTCATTTACGAGGCGGGACCTCCGAATTTTACGTCTATCTCCGATAGGACGGGCATAAGTTCGAAGTCCGAAGTCCAAGAAAAATGTTGCTTCACTACTACCTCCGATATGTCTTCCTGAAACAAGTCAATATCATGAGTTGTTGTCCAACGCACAACCGCCTATCACACGGAAGACATTAGTTCTATCCTACGTGCGGACAAGCATCAGCTGTATCGTTCCACTCCTACTGGATTCGTCCTAACCTCATCCAGGTTTGGCCCTGAATGGCAGGAACGTATTAGCCCACCTAAGTGGCCTTCTAGGTTTGCAATGGACGTAAAACTGGCTAAAACTGGCCATCATTACATTTGGACCGAAAAAGCCCAGCTCCTCCCCTCAAGAGGGGGAGCAAAGCATTATACACAAGGGACGTAAAACTAAAAATCAAATAACCAAGCAAGCAAATTATCAATCTTCCACCTGATCTAACAAGTAGGCCTACATGTATTATAGTAAACAAAAGGTTTTGGAAATCAGATATTATTAGTCTTTCAGGTAAGCGTACAAGTTGCTGAAACAGACTTATCCGTTGAGAGACTTACAACGAGAAATGTAATATTCTATCTTGTCTTTTTCTTCGTGCTGTGCTTAAAACATAAAAGGTGGAGAGATACTGTACTATATACGACTTGCCCAACCCTCTCTTCACCCATATCGTTGGTATATTTATTACATTTGCCTCGGAGGCATGATCGCTGATCGCCTGGGCTGGGCTAAGCCGGTTCTCAAAACATCCGGATGTGTACGTATCTATAGAATAAGTAAAATCGGAAAAGCCGAATAAATGTAAAATAATTGGTTTGGTTCGATTACAAGTTTCAGGTCCCTTGCAACACTTTAAGGTCATTTAACAGGCGTTCTACTTCAACCCTACCTCTCAGGCCCAACCCGGGCTGACAGGGGCGAATCCCAGCAGGAAAACGCAGATGCTCGTCCACACATGGGATAGAACTTTGGCCTTCCGTATGATAGGCGAAGAGCGTAACATTTACACCACGGACGCCGGTATGAGATATTTGCTTTTTAAGGAAACAAGACGTTTTACAAATTGCAGAAAAGCTTATAACTTTGGGGTACAAGCTCTACAGATAAGAACCAGGCAAGAAAAACAACAAAAGCATCTAACTGCTCAAATCACGTCTATTAAACAGACCAGATAAAAACTAAAATGAGCAAAAGGAAAGATTCAAGATAATAACCCTGAAAGGCAAGTTATGTAGCACACCGCGTAAGCATTCTGAATTCGAGTAATAGGCTTGTGACAAATTGAGAATTCACAGGTAGTTTGAAATTACGAAGACAATAGAATAGTTTATTTGAATTTGGATTTCGCCCACCTCTGATGATCGCACAGTACAAACAAGAGGGAAACAGGCGGTAAGTAAGTCCAGTCATCTAAACTAAATATTGGATGATATCCGGATAAGAGATGTAATCTAATTATTTTGCTTTTGTTTTTATCCAAACGAGTCTCAAAAGTTTTAAGAGAGCGATTGCCTAATGAACTTGTTGGATGAAAAGTTGACCTTGATGCGACACACACACACTGACACATCAAGGACCGCACTTCAGTCAACAATGTCAAATCCGTAATTCAGACAGACAGAGATACAACATTTCGACAATCATTATTTGGGATACAAATCTTAATTCAGAAGAATCCAGACTTCTCTGCTTGACTCTCTCCCAACCGGCGTTTGTAATGTGATGGCTTTTAGCCTATCATACAGAAGACCCGAGTTCGATCCCACGTGCTGACTATTTCGTTTTTCTGCCGGTATTCATCATTCTCATCCGGCCTAGACAGATAGGGTCAAAGTAGAACTTCTCTTGATTGACCTTACAGCGTTACAAGGGGGGGGGGGGGGGGTAAAACAAGTAACCAAACTAAATTCTCTCCCACGATTAGTTGGATCACTATTCGAATATCCAAATAGTCCAAACTAGAAAATCCCAATATCTAAATCCAGGGAAAGTAACTCTTCGTACAGGTCAAGCAGGCGAGACACAAACAAGACGAAGAGGCAGACTTGCTCCCCTTGTCTCCGCCTCACAACATAGTCTTATTCTCATGCGTGTTGGCCACCATAATCCTCTCTGGGACGCCGACCGGAGTACAAATTAATTATTTCCTGCCCAGAGAGAATGTATCAAGACCCAGGTAAGACTTTCAAAAGTGTATCGGAACTTCATGGCTGTGAGTTTGTGGTTTGATGCACTGTTTCTCTGTAGGGTTGGAAAGATCTCTTGCGATATTGTACCTATCGACACCTCAGTAAAGGTGTGGGTCAAAGTTTCTCAACCGTATAAATTGTTTGGCCAACTGGTGGTCGCAGTGTGGGAGAGAAGGTGGATAGAAAGAAAGACTAAAGAATTAAGAGCCAGGATTGAATAAAATGTGTTATAGTGCATTGTATATTCGGCCTTCTGTTCGTGGCACAACGAGAAATGTAACCGCATGTGGAGGAAAAACTAGATCATGACGAGATGTCTGAATAGTTGTTCCTATTCTACTTTTCTTGATACTTTGTTGTTTCGTTATTGTTTTGTTGCTTCTGTTATTTATTGATTTTTATTTTTCGTTTATTGGGGGGGGGGGGGGGGTGTTTGTGTTTTTTTGGATTTTTAATTTCCTAACGATGTGCCTTTAAAAAAAAGAAAACTAAAGATACAAAAGAGCATTGTCGTAAAGGCAGACATACATGGGATATAGAGAAGGATGGACACCGAGATTATGAAGAACATAATTTCAAGATCGAAATGCACATATTGGGTCATCTGTGGTGACTACGACTAAGACCCCGCGGAGTGGAGGACCACTTCTTAGAAAAAGTAAACTCAATATATCTCTGGTAAATTTAAGTCAATACGCAGTTAATTTGAAATGATCCCATTGATGAAGAATAAATCTGCAGCCGTTATTTTGTGTGGTCTTAGTCATCCTGGTTTACGTCGAGGTACAAGCAATTGAAATGAATGACAAATCTTTTCTTTAACTTTCGAACGCAACGTTTACTTGCATGGAAGGCTATAAACAGTATCATATTATTTAAAGTGCCATGATAAAAATGATATTGATACAGCTAAAGATTTTATTGACCGACATGCACCCGAGCTTTCGCTATGTATTGCAATATCCATATGACTGGACTACACATCCTCTTACAAAAGGGGTAGAGTATGCTTCCCAGGAAGTTGGGAAGGTTTCTGAATGACTTGGTCTGTCGGGTAATAACTGATTGTAAAGCGCATAGAGCCAGCTTTCCAGCGGTATTGTGCGCTATATAAATGCAGTCATTATTAGAGAAAACGGAAAATGGCAGATATTGGCAAACCCCATACAGTGACTGACTGTAAAGGTGAGGGCGTTACTTAAAATTAGATAAACCTTGATCTAAGATTGTTGTAAATATCACATAGACTCAAGGGTGGGAGCTTACTCTCATGCCAAATTCTTTATCCGTGTTCTTCTGGGTTATATTTTCTTTTGTTCCTTCCAATTATCCTCATGTCCAAGCCCTCCTTTTTTTCATTTTCTATAAATCTTTTTTCTTCTTTCCTTCCTCTATCCCCACGTCCTCCCGTCCTCTTTCCTACTTTTTTTTATCAATCTTGCTCTGCGTATTCTGGACCGGGCCATGAAGCTAGAACACCATTACCCCCCCCTTTCCCCCTTCCTCTCTCCCTCTCTCTCTCTCTCTCTCTCTCTCTCTCTCTCTCTCTCCCTCTCTCTTGTTCCTTCTCTCACCCGTACTGTCCCTCTCTCTGCCTCTCTTCACCAATTGTAGAGACAGCGTTCCCTCTTTACCTAGCATGATTCTTATATTTCTTCAAATCTCTGTTGAGTCTCCACGCTCTCTAGGGAATCTTGTAGCCCGTCTCTGCACCCATCCACCCACCTCTTCTGACACAGACAGTCACTAAAAAAATATTGCTTTGTACACACACATACACGCACATACACACACATTCACACAAAAAAACATGTGTGGCACACACATAAACATACAAACGTATACATTGACACACATGTAATTATATCCACAAATACACATGACAAGTTCGCACTTGCAAAAGCCTAACGCACATACAAAAAACTATGACATACACAAAAGCACACACATCCATAGACATACGTAATAGCAAATACAAACACAGACACACACACAAGCACACACACACACACACACACACACACACACACACACACACACACACACACACTTTCCCCGACATACCCAGCAGATTCCGTAAGATCACCTCCCTCCAATCCTGATAATGAGCATCTCGTCCTCCATTCTTCTCCATCCCAAAACTACATCATTCCATCTCCCATTCTCAATTCACTCTCACCTGTGACATCAATCTTCTCGCCAAACAATTAAGATATCACAATTTCGCCTTCCAAAAACGTGGTAGATAGCCTACATCAGCTCTGATGCGAAGACTTGGTCCTGCACAGTGATTCTGTCGTCTGCATGGCCCCAGAGTTCCCTTGTGACATGGTCCATGACAGGCCATATCCTCCTGAGCCCACGTCCGGGTCAGAGGTTAAGCGCTAGCAGCCTGAAGCGATTGCGTCCCCTTTCCGGTAACCTCGGGGTAGAGCAATAAGCCTAGGACTGATTGAAGGGCTTGGGTGGGGTCCCATGTAGTCACTTATTGATCTCGCAAAGGGATAAACGGGGTAGAGGCGAATAGGGAGCGAAGAGATGGAAAGAGAATGATGATAGGAAGTTGAATGAATGAAAGAGATGGAGGTATGGTCATATAGAAAATATAGGCTGGCAGAGAAATATATAAGGGGATGGGGTGGGGACAAATAGACTGATGTCAGGGAACGTAGATAGCTACAGAGATAGAAAAAACAAACAAGCAGTATCACGGACAGGCAGACAGACAGACAGGCAGACAAGCCAACAAACAGTCAGATAGGCATCAGACTGACGGACAGACGGATGGGCGGACAGAGGGATTAACAGATTAACATTCCATTAGACAGATAGTCAGACACACAGACAGATAGGCGGACGGACGAAGAGATGGACAGAAAAACAGAATGACAGAAAGATAGTTCAATAGACAGACAGACGGACGGACGGGCACGTAAATCCATAGGCTAAACAAGCAGACATACTTTTCTCAAGAGCTGACGTAGCTTTTCACAATGAGGTTCAAATAGTTTATGGGAGTATGTGGCCTCTGACACAACTTGGCCTGAAATGAAAATTTGACTTTGACTGATTGGACAAAAGACTTGACAGCCCTTGGTTGATAGGCAATTCTGGTGTGTTTATTCTACTTTTCCACATTGCATAATGTTCCTCTAACCCCCTCAATGTCATGTGAGTTGAGTCACTTCCAATAACTTTAAAGCCAGCTCCGATCAACTACGCCATTCCCCTTTCCTCATGCCATACTCTCTCTCTCTCTCTCTCTCTCTCTCTCTCACACACACACACACACACACACACACACACACACACACACACACATACACACACACACACACACACACATACATACGCACATACAAACACACACACACACACAGAGAGAGACAGAGAGAGAGAGAGAGAGAGAGAGAGAGAGAGAGAGAGAGAGAGAGAGAGAGTTCAGGACTGCCCTTGCTGACATTCAAGTTAGGCCCTCCCGCCGCAATGCACAGGGACAAATATTCACTTGAAACCGCTGGCCCTTCACAAGCCCATCATTGGGCAAAAAGTTCTAAAAAGCTCCATCCCTCGGCTTTCTGAAAGCAAGATCAACAGACTTCCGTGAACAAATCGAATTTTACAGTCCCATTCGAGAAACTAAACCCACCAAGGAAGTGAGAGAAAAGAACGTTTTCCTCTGCCTTTCTGTGAAAATCAATGTGCAGCATGAAAGTCATTTCCCGAGACAATCACTGCATTTAGAGAGGGCGGTCACACAATCAGGAAATAAAGCAGTGCCGAGTTTGCACCGAACCCACCCGATCAAATTGTAATTCAAGAGTGTTCAAAAGTGCAAACGATTTGAGCTACTAGACACTGCAAGAAATCTTTGGCACAGAGGATAAGGAATGTTGCAGGAGGGCTGCATGGGACGATCGTTTCTATTGATTGCAGATTCTGAGAAGCAGACGGTGCTAAAATCGATCGAATTGCTTAAAGCCAATAAAATCGAAATGTGCCTTTGTTTTGTTTTAAATTGTCAGCGCTCTAAATTGTGAAGAAATTC
>JAUKPP010274075.1:0-11044 GCA_032273245.1 Phyllaplysia taylori | reverse complement strand
AACCTTGAGTCGTCCCTGCCTATAACCAATGATATTAAACGTTGAGTCGTCCCTGCCTATAACCAATGATATTAAACGTTGAGTCGCCCCTGCCTATAACCAATGATATTAAACGTTGAGTCGTCCCTGCCTATAACCAATGATATTAAACGTTGGGTGGTCCCTGCCTATAACCAATGATATTAAACGTTGACTCGTCCCTGCCTTTAACCAATGATATTAAACGTTGAGTCGTCCCTGCCTATAACCACTGATATTTCAACTTTCCGCAGGATCCTCGCCTCGCCGGTGGCTACGAGAACGTCCCCACAGTGGACATTCACATGAGCCAGAACGGCCTTGAGAGACATTGGCTGCACTTCCTGAGGGAGTTCGTAAAGCCGCTTCAGGAGAAAGTATTCACCGGCTATTTCCATGATGTGAGCATTTGGCTTCTCTTGTTGGGTCCCAGCAAGACAAAAAACAAAATTCATAGATTCAAGTATTCATAACCAAAGAGTATTTGTTGTTAGAGTTAAACCTTGGTATAGCGTACTCCTTTCCTACCTAAGATTTTAAAAATCTAAAATGGGTCACGTATTAGCCAATAAGATGCGATAGAGAGAATAAAGTCTAGTTGTTGAAGCTGTGGGAAGACATATTCATTATCGTTCGCACATTGTTAAAATGGCATGAAATTTTCCCGTAGAGGGAAAAATACTTGCATTAATCAATGAAATTGCTTTCACCCATGCCCTCCTTTCTGGGTAATCCCGTTCTTGTTGCTATTTTTGTCGAGTAAGGGACAGGTCTATTGTAAAGAACTTTGTCCGAAAAATTTTCGGTAGTGAGGTTTTATTACTCCAACGGTGAATTTTCTTTTATGAGAGATTCTGATAATAAAAGGGATAATGTCTTTTTTAGAAATCAGATGAGAACGTTGATTGGTCTCTGACGAGAAATTTGGCATGGTCATGTTACAGTGACAAATTTGACAGGTGACAACACCAACTCGTGTAACTCTCTCTCTCTCTCTCTCTCTCTCTCTCTCTCTCTCTCTCCCCCCGGTCTTTCAGTATTCTCTCTCGTCATACACAAGACGTACTCACTTCGCTCACCTTCTTTCTCTTTCCACACACTCTCTATCTGTCTTGCTAATGTCTTTTTGTGTCCACTCCTCAGCCTCCAAGTGCCATCATGAACTTCATCGTTCGCTACAGACCTGACGAGCAGCCTCTGCTCCGCCCCCACCACGACGCCTCCACCTACACCATCAACGTTGCTCTCAACACCCCAGGGGTTGATTTTGAGGTAAGTTTTCTATCTCATTTTGCAAGTTTCTTGGCTGTGGGGGTTGGGGGTAGATGAAGAGCTGCATCATAAAATGTCTTGTGGCGTCGGTAATCTAGGGGTCAGGCTGCCGGACTCATAATGCGAGGTTGCAGGTTTGAATCACAACTCGGGCCTGACTAAGATGTCAAAATGTAAAGTGTCTGATGTTGAAATTTCAGTCCCCTAAGAAACAACTGTTTTCAAAAAGAGTACAGGGCCTAGTGTCAAATTTTGTTTTATTCGCATGGCTTGATCAGAAACATAATGTGTATTCAGCTGATTCACAGTGAGTTCAGCATTTTGCTGTTTTGTTCCTCAATTCCATCGGCGCCAAAATTACCTTACAGAGTCGATGAAGCCATAAAACCCAAACCAACCAAGACAAACCAACCTCAATTTCAACCCGTGTTCCTCATTTTTGCTCTTGATGTTCATCAAAATAATTTTCATGGGTAGGCATGACTGGATGTTATGTCCCTCTCAGCCTATGTTGGCCCTGGTAGCAAGATTGAAGTAGCCTGCCTTCTAAATGAGCTTACAGTGCTACAATGGCTGTCACACCAAAAACCAACATACCAACTCTTCACATATCGGGTTAAATTGTGACATTTTTTTTGTGCCTTTTGTAATGATTTTCTTTTGGTTTTATTTTTTCATATGATCATTCAGGATCACTTTGTAGAATGATAATGTTTAATTTTTAATGTAACAATTTAGAACTCCCATATTTTTTTTTTACATTACCCAATGTTCCTTTGGTTTTGTTACCACTTTTACATCCCTTCCAACACTGAAATGTCATTTAAGAGACAGGCTTTTTCGCTCCTGCCCGTCAGGGCCAACCTGGGTTGAGAGGGATGGATCCCAGCAGAAAAATGCAGATGCTCATTCGCATGTGGTATCGAACTCAGTTCTTCTGCAGAATGGGGGCTCTACTCGGACATTTGTTAGGAATAGCGAGTGGCCCCCCAAAGATGCCACATAAGGACCAAAACTACACGCCTTTTTACCCTCATCACTACATATGCACACCTCTATGTGTCTATCTTTCTGCTTCAGCTCTTGCTTTTGTTTCTCTTTGAATTTGAGTGTTATTTTCTACAGTTTCAGTTTGCTTTGTTTGATTTTTCAGATTGCAATTGGCAGCGTTCGTTTGTTTGTTTGTTAGTTTTTGTTATTTTGGGTTTTTTTGTTTGGAATTTTTTTTCTTTTTTTTTTTTTCTTAGTTTTGTCGGTATTTTTAAAAAAATCATTTTTTTTTTTTTTTACGAAAGGATTGGCAGATGTTGATTTTCGTGACAGCGAAGTGCTGCTGGCGCAGCACGCAAATGGTAACCCTCAGGGAAACTTGAGCCTGATTGGGTGCTTAAATGAAAACCAAAGCAAGAAGAGGCTAAAACAGCTGAGGCTGGCGCCTCTATAAATAACCCACTCCTTACTACTACTGCAGAATGGGTGACTTTTAGCCTGTCGACTCCTCATGATAGCTGATTGTCATACAAAATCTCATTTATTTCTCTCAGGGAGGCGGCTGTCGATTTATTCGCTACAACTGCAGCATCACGGCTCCAAAGAAAGGATGGATGTTCATGCACCCCGGCCGTCTCACCCACTACCACGAGGGCTTGAGAACCACCAAGGGCACACGCTACATCATGATCTCCTTCATCGACCCTTAAACTCACTGCTCACGACTTCCGGGTCACCGTGAATCTCATTTACATGTGTGAGACAGGTCGTTAAATTGTGCGTCTAGCGTGAGAAAATCTATTATCGAATATCCGTGTTGTATTGATGAAAAGTAAATAAGATTGTATGTTTTATTGGCGTGTCAAGATGAATTTGTGATTGTCATAGGCTGGTTGGCTGTGCTATTAGGTGGAATATTCTTGTTTTTTACCTTTTCTGTACAACTTCAAAAATTTTTAAGTATCATTATCAAAGTAAAGTATAAAAATTTCATTGTGCTTTGCCTTGATTTAAAAATTTAGTAACAACTACCAAGCATACATCACAAAAAAACTGAAAATCAAATTTAAATGAAATTCACTGATTGTAGACTGCATCCTCCTAAAAGACTAACTTTAGCACAGCAACTTGCTTTTGACTGTTCCAAGTTCATCGTCTTAATCAATCAAAATTCTCAAGTGCCTGTTTGTGTCTTTTAAAAACTTTATCTGTCCCAATGTTGAGCTCGGAGATTGTTTCACGTTCATGTCTTCCAAGGTTTTGTTCAGAATTCTCATAGTCTTCCAGTGTTTGAAATGTTCAATGTCCTACTTAAATTGTCAGCGTATGGACGTATATCCTTTGCCATTGCATCAAATGTTCATTTTAAGTGAGCATATGTTCGTAGATTGTAAAAGTGCATAGAGCCTGGTTTCAAAGCGAGATATGCGCTATATATGCAATCATCATTATGCGTACTACTATTTAAAATTTATTGTTTTGCTTTTTTGTAACATACATGAGTAGGCATTTTTACTCTCGAGTTCAAATTTTTTTCAAACCTTGAAGACAAAACATTTTGAGTCTTCTCTATTACTTTTATTATAATTCATGCATAAATTGCAGAACTTTGGACCCAAATATCATAATTCAGGAATGTTTTCTTAAGAATACTGCCCATCATTACAATATGCTTTCCTCTTTCTTTGCATTAAACAAGGAGATATAAGCAATGACACTTATTCCCCCCACCAGAAAATTTGGCTTCGTTATAGTCAGATCTAGATCTTTGTAACAATTTCCTTTTAATTTGAATGTCAATTTACAACGATAATTGTTTTAAATGAACTTATCACAAGATGTGATTCCTTATTCTGCGAAGCACATTTTATTTTATTTTACCGTGGTTCAAATTCGTAATAATTTTTTTCTCCATACAAGATATATGTCTTGCTTGTGTTACTTCCCTTTGTTTTTTGTCTGGAAATCTCCGTAATTGTGAGTGTTTGAATTGTGCCTTTTACTGGTTCAAATAATGATACATGTTTATCTGATTGATTTGATGTTTCGTATAAAATTTATGGTTTTGAGCAGAAAACACTTGGCGTTTCTGAAGTTCCAATGTCTTCTGTGGCATCATGTAGGAAAATGTGATTTCTTTGAAAAGCTAAATTTGTCTCTTACAGATGGTTGTGTACTCAAAAGTATTTTTTAAGATTTCTGTCAAAATTTTTGTGATTTGCACTACTTCTGAGACATAAGTATGGATGATCACACAAAATGTGTGCAGCGTCTTTGTTTTCAGATTTTCCGAAACCACAGAAATGGTGGACACAAGTTCCTACATAACTTATTTGGCAGTTGAATGTCTAGATGTATGCTGAATGTTTTAGAAATGTGAAAAAAATATGGTTTGCAAATCCATGAAGTTAAGGGCTCGTCAAAATACAGGGAACATACGGTAGTTATTCACATTTTTCTGATTGTTGGTAGATTTTTGTGTTGAGTGTTTTCGTGGCTCTATACCTTCCACATCCATTCAAAAATATATTTCATTGTGCAGGATACTCAAGAAAATTGTTTAAAAGAAGAAAAAAAAGCAATGAAAAATGTATTTTCGAAAGCCATAAAAGATTAACTGCCATTTCTCGTTAATTTTACAGAAAGATGACTCCAGCATTGTCAAATCATGAATATCTCATCTTCTGTTCAACATAGACCACTAATATTTTCTCCACCAGTATCTAAAGAAAAGACCTATAATATATTTACACCGATAATGAGAAAAATACACAAGGTTTGATATGGCAACAATAGTTTCTTATCCCCAAAAATTGACGAGTGCCCATTTTCATTGTGCATGGTCACAACATATTATCCACAAACTTTGTCCTAATTATTGTAATGATTTGTTCTTCTAGTCATGATGATACCCAGCACGTGTTCTGGTTCGTCACAGCTGTTGCCATTTCCTCTCTTGCTGCGTTTGCGGCAGGAGTTATTGAATTGTCACTCAACCTTTTGGGATAATCCTTGTTAAGATTTTCTCTTCAGATTGTAATTTTGAACAAAAAATTTTGTTTTAGGTAGGTTAAGACCTATGTGTAGAACATTTAACTGCAAAACTGCTGCTACCAAGTCTTATTTTATGCTTGAAAATACGAGTAGCAATCAGAGAGAATTATGCAAACTTCTTCAAACTATTGTGATATAGGGATTGCTTGCAAGAAACTTTTGGTAGGGACAAAAAAGTGAAATAAGACCATTCTTTGTGTGTCTCAATCCTTGTGGGGTAAATGTTTTTTTTCATTGGGTTAAGACTTTTTATTCTCTGCATTTGCTTGAAATTTGACCCCCATATCAGTTAAATCTGTTAACCATCTGTTTTAAAACAAAGGCAACTATAAATTTTCAGTTATTCAGACTTTGGCATTCCTGATTTACTGCCGTCTTTTAAATGACCTTACAGTGCTGCAAGGGGCTTAAAATTAGTTACCGAAACCAAACCATATGTTTTACTGCAGCCTTTTCCCTTCTCTCCTTCACCACCATCATTAGATGGGCACTGTGTATTTTACAGCCTAGATCGGCGTTGATCCCTGTGAAATGGCAATGACTGCATTGTGTGAATCTTATGTCACCATGCAGCAAAACTATATATTTAAATTTACACAGCAAATGTAGAAATGGTTATTTTTTTAACTACAGTTTTCTCCATGCAATTGTTGTGTATGATGAGGGCTGGTATCCTTTGGCCCAAATGTCAATGCTTGATTTTGATTACTTTCCACCCAAGTTAAATTTCTCTTTTAAAGAAATGTTTGATTTTGATAACTTCCCAACCAATGTAAACTTTTATTTTAAACAAATGTTTGAGTTTTTATTAGGCTGGTTAAGGTGATATCTCTGGGTATTTTTAATTACAAACAGAAGTTTCAGTTTGATTGCTGAGTTCCTTTCACTGTTTTTCAAGAAAAGATTTCTTTTTATATCTTCTAGCCACTTTCATATCTCTTTTTTCAGTGTGCAGATTTGTTGAAAATTCTATTCAGGTTTGAATCATGAAGTTGCTGATACATTTTTTTAATGATATAATCCAATTAGATTTTTGTTTCTCGCAAAGGTAGCCCTAATTTCATTAATACAGGCTGTTTAAGAATTGTGTTAACACGAAACGACATACAAGTCATACAGCTCCAATGTATTTTGGTGTGTTTACGTTTTGCCATTTTGCGTTCATGTATTTTTAGACACCAATTGTGTGCCACGTGTATGAAAAGTATTATTTTGAAATATCTGAAGTTCGGAAAACATCTTCATGCACATCATGTAAATTTGATTATCTAAAAATTGAAATGAACTTTTACTGTGTAGCTATGTATAGATTATGCAAATTAATATAATCATATGCTATTTAAAGGTTGCTTCTGTTTCTATGACCTTAAGCAGTTTTTGGCTATTTTGGTTTGGAAGCGAATTTCCCCAAAGGATGAAAAGAAATGGAGTGCTGCTATTAAGCACAGACTATATTTACTATGTTATGTAGAAATATCAGCGAATTCCTGTCACAATGCACTCAGTACAAAGTATCGGACTTATAGGATAAGCTGAAAGAGCTGAAATTGTAAAACGCATAGAGCCTGCCTTCAAGCAGGGATATGCGCTATATAAACGCAGTCATTATTATTATTGAATTGTCTTCCTTCATCACGATCAACAATTACACCAGTGTTTTTTCTCTCAGTGGTAAAACTTTACAGGATTATTCATGGCTTCCATTATGCATTATGACAGGTTATTTTTTACTACAGAATCTCTTTCATGTATCTCTGCTCTCTCTCTCTCTCTCGCGCGCGCGCTCTCTCTCTCTCTCTCTCTCGCTCTTGCGTTACTGCATGCTGAATTTTATCATGGTGGAGGAAGAGATTGCTGTGTTCTATGGTGCTAAGGATGTGATTTTATAGCTCACATCCTCTTAAGTGTTACACATAATCAAATGTACATTCTATAGTATATATTTGCTGGTCATTAAAAGCGACACATCTCTCTAATGATTTCTATGTATTTCTGTTTTTTTGTACCATCAGATATTACCAGTGTCTGTGGTGTAATGGTTAGGCTGTTCACCTATCATACAGAGGACTCAAAGTGAATTCCCAAGCTGGGACGAGCAGGATATTGGTACTAGAACTGATAAAAAAATGTACGGAAAAAAACCCGCATAAGTCAACATTGTTGGGACTATTCAAATCACGTCGAGTAAAGAGAAAGTTAATTTAAGGGATGTAGTAAATGAAGAATAAGTTGGGAATTCCAAATCATCTTGACTTAGTCTAATGTCGAGGTAACAGACGTCGAGATGCAGGTTCTACTGAAGGTAGATAGTGCTGCATAAATTAAACCAGGAATCCATCTCGATCACAATACTCAAAATGGGGAATATCATAAATGAATAGATAAAATAAAAGGCGTATGTGAAAAACAATAACAATAGGTATACAGTAAATCAAGCTCAGCATTGTATGGGAAACGGTGTAGGCTCTTTGCCTGTCACTCAGTCACAGAGGCTGAGTTTGTTTCCCATGAGGGAATGAGCAGGTTTGCACTTACAAGCATGGTCGATGTAGCTGATATCTTTAATGATCTTACGACTTACAGTGTTGCAAGGGATGTAAAACTAAAACCAGAGCAAACAAAAACATATCTGAATCACACAAGTCCAAGGTATTGGAACCGGCGCTGTAGTGTAATGGTTAGGCTTTTCACCTGTCATGCGGAAGACCCCGGTTCGATCCCCGATTGCGTACGATCTGGGTTTTTTTTGCTGGGATTTTTTCCCTCAGCCCGGGTTGGCCCGGACAGGCAGGATCAAAGTAGCCTGTCTCTTTAATTACCTTACAGTGTTGCAGGGGACGTAAAACTGGTAACCGAAAGAAAAGAAAAAGGGTACTGGAGTTTGTCATTCATTTTATTTCAGTTGCTGTTTTTTTTCCAACATACCTTTTACAACAAAGACAAGGTTTGCAAGTAAGGTTTAGTACATGATTTACACACTCACATTGAAAAATTATTAGTTCACAGAGATTGTTTTGTATACTATACTGGGACATGATAGGCCTACAGTGCATGAAACCATAAATTGTTTTCTTTTTTTCTCTCTCTTTCATTGTTGTGGGGAGCGGTGAGGAGAAGGGGGAAATAAGGTTGGGTGGGGTAATGGAGGGTAGGACGATGATTTTAGTAAAATCATAAAACTTTCTTTGTGGATATTACATGTATGCACTTACAATTGAACTTCCATATCTCGGCATCTGTTAACTCGACATTCGGCGTAAGTCGACACTATTTGGAATTCCAATTTTTTTCTTTGTTTCCTACGTGGACATCCTCTACGTCGACTTTCTCTTTACTCGAGGTAGTATCAGTAGTCCCAGCAATGTCGACTTATGACTGGGCATCAGGAGCAGCAGGAGCGGCGTCACCGGTTTCAGCAGAAGCAGGGGCGTCACCGGACTCGGCAGGGGCAGGAGCAGGGGCGTCTGTAGTTGGCGCGGCAGCATCGGTGCTCGGGGTCTGCTTGGTATCAGCAGCATCATCAGTAGCAGCAGGGGGTGCAGGGGGTGGGGGGTCTGGCTTCTTGGTCACTTCATTAGGGTATTTAGCCACAAAGTACTTGAGGAAGGCCTTAGTGGAGTTGTATCCGCGCTTAGAGGAGAAGAGAAATGTATGTGAGTAATAGTGCTCCATGCGGTAGAACGCTAATTGTAATATTAATGAATTATATGTATAATTCTTTTAAAAAGTGTGATTGTATAGGCCTACTAATAATGATACAATCATAATTGCATGAACTATTGTGATAAACAAAATTACAATAATAGAGATAAAAATGATAATGTTGATGACGATAATACAATGCACACAATATTAGTAATAATGATGATAATTATCATACATATAATTAAGATCAGGGATGAATATGTTGCTGATGAAAGCAATAATATTATACTAAGAGAAAAATAAGTCGCCATAGAAGTTGTATAATTAGTTAATAAAGAAGATCCAGCTTCTTTTACTGTTTTAGCAACAGAGAAGAAAAAAACAAAGAAAGTACCCAGCATAAATAGTTTAAAAAAATAATAAAGACGAATTTGGTCGTACCCGTTTACATTCAAATGGACATAACTCAAGTATTACTGAGGACATTTTTTAGTGAGTAACGTTTAAGTCCCTTCTTCATCTCATTCGCATTTAACCGAAAGTTTCAGGGTGTCTCCAAGACATAAATTAAGCCTATTTGGAAGGCAGATAAATATATAAATACAATGTATTGTACTTGGAAGATAAATATGTATATAAACTATACATATATATTAACTTATATAAAGATGCTTAGATACTAACTATCATAATATAGAGATCATGATACATGTAGGCTTATCACTCGTAAAATATGTCGTTACTTAGCTCAAATTGCTTTAAACAAGTTAGTTTTATAATAATTTGTTAATTTTATTTGACCTTTTTTCTATGCGCGGAGCGCATTACTCAAAAAGTTCTAATAGTTTTTCTGATATGATCTTACAGGAGTGGTAAAAAAACAAAAACAAACAAGAACAACCTACCTGGACAACAAAGTCTCTGTCTTCCGGTTCCATGTTGTAGTTGAGCGTGCCCACGTGACCCGTGTTGATGCCCACAGAGCGGTCAAGGTCGTGGTCCTGATGCAGACGATAGAGAAAGGTTTCCCGCGCTCAGAGCCAAAAGTTCTATCTAAATTCAATTATTTTACTTTTCTTGAATTGACGTGCATAGATAGAAAATAGATAGATAGATAGATAGATTGATATATATATCTAGATATAGATAGATTGATACATATTATCTAGGTATAGATAGATAGATAGATAGATAGATAGATAGATAGATAGATACACAGAAAAACAGACAAATAGATAAATAGGCGAGATAGGTATACATACAAATCGATGAGCAAAAGATAGATAGATAGATGATCGATATAGATCGGTAGTTCTTCAAATAGATAGACGGATGATAGATAGATAGACAGATAGATAGATAGATAGATAGATAGATAGATAGATAGATAGATAGATAGATTATAGATAAATGGATAGATAACCGGTATAGATAGGCAAAAGAGAAGTGCCTAAATATTGTAAGGAACTTCTTCTACTGAGCCCTTTCGTTTGAAAAAAAAACAATCCTTTAATTTTTTGTCCACTCCCAACTGACACCCGAGTGATATAATAATTGATTTCATTTATATAGCGTATATCCCAATCACTGGCTCTATGCGCTTTACAATCATTATTACCCTAGCAGACAAAGTCATTCAGAAACCTCAACTTCCCGGGAAGCATACAGTGCAAGCTGCCATAATTTTACAAGCGCTTAAACACTAACATACGGACAAAATCTTACACTGCCTATAGCCTGGTACACATTTACACCTGGGTGAAGTGAGGAAAATTCGTGTAAAGTGCCTTTCCCAAGGACACAACGTCGGCCCGAGCCGGGAATCGAACCCGCAGCCTTCCGATTACGAGTCCAGCACCCTAACCACTAGACCAACGACGCCACAATCTTTAAGATATTGTTACCTCAACGTAGACAAACTTGAGGTTGATCAGCAGTGTGTTCTGCAGGGCTGACAGGTATTGGCTGAAAGTGCGGATCTCAAGACGGGCAAAGTCCTGGAACCATAACTGGGAACACAAGGGGGGAGTGGGTGGGGGTGGGGGTTATAGATTTATTGATTAAT
>JAUKPP010274064.1:0-11045 GCA_032273245.1 Phyllaplysia taylori | reverse complement strand
GATGTGCGGCCTGATATAAAGAGTATACAGTTAATTCATTTCAGTAAAAGTCGATGACTGATCATTCAGCCAGATTTTTATCGAGGTATGTTTGTAATATAACTAAGGACGGGTGGGCAGAGCTAGAAAAGGCGTGCGTGTGTGTGTGTGTGGGGGGGGGGGGGGATCAGGGATTGGAGTAGGGAAGGGATTAAGAAGGAGTTAGTGAATGATGTTTCTGACGCTGTAGTACAGTAGTAAAGCAGAATAGCCGTTTTTTAAGCTGTTGTTTTTGTCTGCATGACTGTGCTAGCATTTCTTCTGCAAATGATGATGGACTTCCATCTGTCAAACCTCTCGAGCCAGTTGATAGTAGTATTGCACACATAATATTACCATCGTCAACACTCGTAGCATCCACCTGGCATGGCTCACTCATGTGATAAGTTCTGCGTGTCCGGAAAAAAGAAAGTTATGGTTTAGATGTTTTTTCCCCCTGGTGCCATTAAAAAGTAAAACAGTGGGTGTCTCCCATCTTCACCAAATAGGACGGCATGGTTCAGTAACGTTGTTTGACAATAGTATTAGGTAATGCTATGGCTCTTACAATTATAATCAACAAAAACAGACGGAAACCACACGGTCTTGGCTCCGATATCAGTATCGATAATCTGGCTTGAAATGACTAATTTGACCTTTTCAAACTTACTAGGGGCCCGAGAAAGTGCACGTTTACATTGCGGCCATTATATAGGATTTAGGATTATGCTATCGACCTTTAACCTTGTAATGTCTAAAAAATATATATTTATCTTTGTACTATCTTCTGCTGTCTCCAAATTGTTGTAAGTTGAATGTGGAACATCTTGCATTTAAGCCAGTAAGTTTAAATAACATTTTCGCCTCGCAAAAATTTGGAGGTAGTTCAAAACAACTCTTAGCTTATGGCTTATTTAGGAATTCAGATTATATTTTCATCTTTTGATCGAACACGAAATTAACTCCTCGTGTTCTAAAAAAATCATTAAAAAAACCTCTCGTTATCAGGTTCATCTTTCTGATCGAGGAGGAAGATTGTAGCGCTGGTTGGGTTGGTTTTTTTTGGTTGTTTGTATTCTGGTGTTGCAGAGAGACTGTAGTCAGGTCCAGGCACGTGCCAGCCTTCTGACCTGTCACACGCCTCTCCCCCCTCAAGTCGCCAGTCTGTGCTCAGACTCTGTGGCTAAGCTTAACCCTTTTGAGAACATTGAGAATCATTTATAAAACATTGCTTTCTAAAGTCCTGATATTTTAATAGAGCCAAGGGTATGCAACAATGGGTTTGTACATTAATTTTGATCAAAATGAGTTTGTTGGGTGAGTGATAATTGAATTACTGTGGCATCTTTAGATTTGATATTTAGACATCAGAATCATGAAGTTTTTCTCGGGTTGAAATCAGATGAAGATGAAACTATCAAATCCTAACAGACGGTGTTCAGACCTTTTGTGGTTTATTTAGAGCGTTATTCTCAACCTTGTAAGGGAGTGTCTAATAAGTGATAAACCGTAGACACATACCATCGAGCAGTTTCGTTGACAAAATGCAACTAGTAAGAGTCGATGCAAGGGTGCCAAGGTCATCAAAAGGGTTAAAAGCCAACAGGTCGTGGCAAGAGTCAGTGCAAAAACGCGATGTCGCCGTCAAGTCGTGTGGTATTTTGAGGTTTGACACCTCCACACGGCGTCCTTGACAACGACACTCCCGACGACTACACGATGCATTATGGTTCACTTCCGGTTACAATTTGACTAATATTATAATAACGTGGCCATTGAGCGGTTGTCTTTATCAACAGGCATAATCAATGCTTCCCCAATATCAGACTACATGTTATGCCCGATATTGTGAGTGTGTGTGTGTGTGTGTGTGTGTGTGTATGTGTGTGTGTGTGGGCGGGGTGTTTTCTTAAACGGTCGTGGTTGTATATATTAATTGTATGTTTGTGTCTGTGTTCTTGTGTTATAAGACTATATGGAACGGAGTGGGACAGCGAGGGAGGGAGAGAGAGAGAGAGAGAGAGAGAGAGAGAATAGAAAGAGAGAAGTTGAGTTATTTGTTTATAGACATGTCAGCTTCTTTGACTTTTTTAGCCGAGAGATGGGAGAAAGAGAGAGGGAGATGGAAAGAGAAAGAGAGAGAGAGGGGGACAGAGAAAGAGAGAGAGAGAGAGAGAGAGAGAAAGAGAGAGAGAGAGAGAGAAAGAGGGAAAGAGAAAGAGAGAGAAGGCGAGATCACTGTGGCAGATCACATCGATGACCGAATTTTGACCCTCAGTTGTACTGATATAAAGTCTTCGTGTTATTGATATCGTTCTCTGAATACCATTAATGATAAACCAGTCCGAACCGGTTGGGCACTCTCTTTAAAACCGTCTTGAGCAGAACAGAAAATGATAACAACTACAAGTAAGCGATTGCAATCATAGATGATTAATCAAGGAAACCCGGAGTGGACCGCTGAGAAAATGGCCACAACACTTCAACGCGAACATTCTTTTTAATTATTATTTAAATCAGACGTCTCGTCTCCATATAATAATTCCCTCCCCAAACACCCTGTACCCGTCCAACCCCATAACATGTAGAACACACGACACGGTAAGATACAGGGAAACGCCCACTACAATTAGAGTATCATACCTTCCCACAAATATAGATTTGCCCCCAAATGGAAGGACATTACATAGCTTCCTTGATTCATCTATTTGCTAATGTTGTTGTTGCCAAGGTAGGTAACTGAGGCAGCTGTCATTCTCCAGTCTCGGATGTGTCTGCCAAGCTAATGAACCCAGGCAAAAAGGCGCCAAGTTGGCATTTGACGCGAATATCTTCGTCTGAAAGCCAAAGTCGCTATCTTTCTAAATTAATGAAATTGATATCGCTTGTATTTTTTTTCTATAAGCTACCAAACAAGTGCAATGATCCTAAATATCCACTCGTCTCTTTAGTTTTCATTTACAGCGGTCGTTGATGTATCAGACCAATATTTGGAACACCTAGAGTCAGAGTGACCTTTCGTTGACAAAGTAATTGGTGCGAAAAAACAAAACAAAATTTAAACCCGTATTCGAGCAATAGATGAAGAATTTTACTTCGAATTCCAAGCAGGATACAATAATTCTATACTTTCTATGAACAAGCAACAACCACGTTTCTTTAGTTTTCTTTTTGTTTCAAAGTAACATTAATTACTCATCTTACGCGGGTATTTTACCCTTTGAAACATAGACAGCTGACATTGCATCAGGATGGAAAAAATACCGACATGCCAATATTAAGATTACCAACGATATTTCGCCCTTGAACCAATCTAAACACTGGCTGAGTCCAGAGGGCGATGAAAAGCAACCTTCGTACTTTCTTTCACTATGGCTGCCGGACTGCACTTTGCTAAGTCGGACCAAGTAGGATACAAAGGCTATGTTGACACACACCCCGCCTTTCTTTACCATTCTGGATGAAGAAGTAAATCAGCTTAAAGGTATCATAAACTATAAATAAAACATGATGATAAAACAATATGAAATCGGGCAGGGGTCATCATGACTTCTCACTTTCTACTCCTCCTTTCGTCAGCTCTTCTTGTGCGAAAAAAATCATTTTTCCATGTTTGACAAAATAATCCTCCATTTGACAACGTGTACTAACCATATTTCCCATGTTTCATTACAATATTATCAAGGAATTCACTAGTTTCTGAAAACGCTACTGGTTGGTATCTATTTACTCAAAGATAGCGATTTGCTCGTGTGCCAGTATGGAAATTATTGGTACTTCGAACATGTCAAGTTGCCTTTAACGAGTGGTTCACTGGTAGCCAAAGATGTATTCAATGTTTCTCACGAACCCCCAGCCCGGCTGCAAGTATTTCCATGTACTCTTCCTGATATATTTACCTAGACACGAACTCAAAATGTTGACTTCTTGTAGGTTGAAGACCGGTGACGAACCTTGAAGGATCTTTTTAAAGCACAGCGAGCCGACTCGTACATGAGGGGGCGTTCCGGACAGGATTCTTATCTCAGAAGGCAATTTTTCAGCTCAAAGTCATAAAGATATATCTCCTATTTTGGTACAAATCAAATGTGTGCCATCTTGTATCGATGTTCTGCAATCCATATGCCATATTTGTCGATCAAAGGAACTAGGGTTTGCACATAGTGCTAGCCTCAGGACTTTAAGGAAAAACAAGGAAGAGGTTGCTGTCAGACTTTTCCCACAGAAAGGGTTGTGTAGCTCACACCCACGAACATTTTATTGCATTAATCTTGTATACGCCCTTTCAAAATTGTCAACTCTTTGGAAAATGATCAATCGAACCTAGATCTTTTACAAGGACCCTCTCTTATAACACGGATTTGAAAGGGAGAGAGAGAGAGAGAGAGAGAGAGAGAGAGACACAGAGAGAGAGAGAGAGGGAGAGAGAGAGAGAGAGAGAGAGAGAGAGAGAGAGAGAGAAATACAGTTCAACCCTGGCTAAAGACAGCATTAACAATATTTAAGACTAATTTGCCTTACAAATGTATATGATGTGCAGTGCCAGAAATTAGATGGAACCACATAACAGTTCCAAAAGAAATTAGTAGGTGGAACAGATGACGTCATCAGAGTACTCAAGAGCGCCTACCAACCACAACCTCGTTAAAACATGGTGCTGCTAATGTTGGTGGTAGTGGGAAATGTATTTTAATAGTAAAGTTAATAGACCGTTTTATTTATCCCAGCAACAAAGTACATGTCTAGAAATAACAACAAAACAAAGAAACAAACCCAATAAAACTTTGAACATATTGAACTATGTATGTGATACCGCAGAGTGGGCTGCACAATCATATGCTAGTCGGCCTTTTTTCGACTAAATAAGCTCCATTCCATAAAGGCGTGATTTTGATAAGTAAATTTCAAACTGAACTCACCCCGTCAGCACGTGATTTTGTGAGCTGCTGTGAATATTGTCAATTATGGAATTGAACACTTCGAAAAAAGAACTGCCGACTAGCTTCGTGCATCCCACTATTAGTTACTAACAAAACAATTCTTTATTAACCAATCAGGACCTTCAGAATAGGAAGTTGGCACAGGGGAAGAAACAAAAGTAGAACTTTTCCCGTAACCCTGCTCTGTGTTTGAAGTAAAATAATTACCAACATGGGCGGTGAGGGATTGAGGAAGGGTCAAAGAAATACAAGAGACCGGTGGGTGGCAGAGATCTGTCGTCAGTACAATGTAATACATGTAGCTATGTAGGCCTACTCGCTCTATGTTCAGACTAAAGAAGGGCTTAACAATTTTGAAGGTAATTTTCTGATAACGTTATTGCACGTATGACACAATCGTTCAATGCCTTATCAAAATTATGTTGTGGGAATTTGAAGGTACTTTCGACGAGGTAAGTCTATTTTTTAGCCAAAGGGTGGGTGGGAAAATTATTTTTTTAAAATCCCCCCCCCCCCCCCAAAAAAAAAAAAAAAAAAAAAAAAGAGAAAAAAAAAAATAAATAAAAAAAAAATTAATTAGTAACTAGGATTTATAGGGGCAGACCACATCCGAATATCCAGTAGGGTCCAATAACCGCTATCTCGCTAAAACAAGAGTGGTAGCGGGAAAGTAATGTAAAGTTACTAGAACTTTTTTTCAGTAACTCTGCTCCGGGTTCTACTTAAAACTGATTAGGGCCGACTATTACGAACGATAAGAGATTGACGGAGGGTCAGAGAAATCTAAGAGACCGGTGGGTGGGGGAGATTTCACGTCATCACAATGTAGGAGCGAAGAACTCTCTCTAGATCCCTCTGTTTACTCATGCAAATCAGCCTAGGTCTGACCATGTAGGTTGTCGATAATTACTCATAACCAGATTCTAGCAACGGGTGACTGGATTGGAACCTCGTATTCATCACCCTACGACGTTACGGCCAGAAATATGCGCGAGTGTTATTTAATTTAATAATTTATGCGCTTAATATACATCGGCCGTCATCGGTCGGAAAGAGCGCAAAGAGAATTTTTTTTACAAATGCAAGCGGGGTAACAGAAGATGCTGAAATATGTTCGTTTTTAGGTTGTTATTTGGTTACCAGTTTTACATCTCTCTCAACACTGTAAGGTCCTTTAAGAGACGGGCTACTTCGACCCCACTTGTCAAGGCCATAGCGGGCTGAGAGGGAGGAATTCCTGCAGAAAATACAAATTGTCCGCACGTGGGATCAAATTCGTGTCTTCCGCATGGTAGGCGAAGAGCCTAACCACTACACCACAGACGCCGGTGAAATGTATTCTTACATTACTCAACTTGATGATTTATGCTCTTGATATAAATCGCCCGTCATCATTTGTAAAGAAGGCTAGAAGGATTTTTTAGAAATTACAAGAGGGGTATCAGAAGGCGATGTAAAGATGCAAACAGTATTTTTACGTTATAAAAACTTGATGATGAATATCATTAAAGGACAGCTCCTGTCACCTTCCATTCCCTTTTGAGGACTGGGTCAGATGAAGGGAGCTGATTTTTTCCGACACATCTGTCACTTTTGACTTAAGAACTTCCCCGAGTGATTTGAGATAACGTGATGTTCTCACGACAGCTCATACGTCGCCCGCTTTGAGGTTCTCTAACGACCCGACACCCACAGAAGGAGATAGGAGTTACTCCCTTGTACCAGCGCCGCCATTGGTGGAGCCGTGGAACTCTCGCGCTTGGAGAGGAAAGAATGGCAGATAGAGCCAACGGGAGTTTATTTACATCTATCTACGTCACCAAAACACGTGTTCCTACATGGTCTTTTACTCGAAATTCCTTCTTCACGCAAGAGTTCAGTGGGAGATAAAATAAGGGGAAAATATATCCACAAAGCTGAAAAAGTGGAGAAATGTATGTGGTCTTCTTAACTTTATGCAGAGATAGATAAACGTCTCAGATAGCCGTTGGGCTGGAAGATGGAAGATGACAAACATTGAGTTGGTGGTAAAAAAAAAAATGGAAACAAAACGTTGGTAAGAGTGAGAGAAAGTGGTATCATTACATTTATGTATATAGATAAGTATTCTCAATCTCATAAGATCAGAGGAATATCTATCTATTTATGGTATCTATCTATCTGTTTACCCATCTATATCTGTCTATCTATATATTTATTTACAGAATGACTGTCGATGAGAGCGTTACACAAAAAACTCAAAGTCTATTATTATTATATCGTTTGTGTGTATCCGTGAAAGAGAGGGATAGGGAGAGAGACAGAGAAAGAGAGAGAGAGAGAGAGAAAGAGAGAGAATGAGAGAAAGATAGAGAAAGAGAGAGAGAGAGAGAGAGAGAGAGAGAGAATGAGAGTGACCATCAAGATTTTTATTAGATAGTCGAAAGTGGAATTAAGAATCTTATATATCTGATATCTAATCTCATATGTTATATTCTATAAATTTCACTTTCTTTCTGTTCTCATCGTACACTCTACAAATCCCTTAAGCTAGCTTTCTAGAATAGCCACTCCTATTTGACTTTCTCACGGAACATACCCAAATTTGATTTACTCTCAGAAATCCACTCGCGTTCTCATCAATTCATCGCTGTCGGGGATGAACGATAATACCAGAAAGTCTTGACGTTGGAGAACCGCCCACTTTTTAAAGACAGAATACTGTTAGGCCAATTAAGAGGCGGGCTACTTCTACCCTGCTTGCCAGAGCAAAATCTGACTGAGAGGGACGCTGTCACAGTAGATAAACGAAGATATACTCGATCTAACAAATTGCTTAACTTGGGCCTCAAACTCATGTTTTTTGCGTGGAAGCCAAATATTCTGTCCGTTATACCACAGATGCCGCCGGTGGATTGAGTCAAATATTGCATTATCTCTAAAAGAAGGACAATTTAGAAAGAAAACAAGCCTTTATATCTCTGATTTGGCACTGACCGCCAGGGTAGAAGTAGTCCGTCTCTTAAATGGCTTTACAGTGTTGCAGAAGACGTAAATCTGGTAACCAATCCCCTTCGACTGTTGGGCGAAGTCCTATAGGCGTAACCCAATGCACTCTCTGCTGGTTTTGTTTGGTTTGGGTTTAACTGCCATGCAACACTGTAAGGTCATTTACGAGGCGGTACCTCCGAAATTTACGTCAATCTCCGATAGAACGGGAGTCAGAGCCATGAAAACTCAGAAAAAATCACGGGAAACGTCCCCGGATTCAAAACCAGGACCTCCGCATCTGTAGGAGTGCGTACTACCGCTCTGCCATTGACGCCCCGTGCACCGTGCGTGTCAGTGAAAGGGTTCAATATAAGAGTGCAAACAGTACTTTAACATAACATCACAGCAAGTGACCCAGTTTATCTTCATACACCAGAGAGCTGTATTTTATACTGAACTGAGAGGGGAAACTAGCATAGAGCGTTAGGTGACAACATCCAGCAGGCGAGTGAATTCGAAGATGAGTCGGAATCCCAAGAAAATATGAGCGTTAGTACATTATGACATTTTGTTGGATAAGGGGAAGTAGGTTTTCTGTCCTGAATTTATTCATTTTCAATGCACCGACAGAACAGCCAGAGAAGAGAGAGAGAGAGAGAGACAGACAGAGAGAGAGAGAGAGAGACAGACAGAGAGAGAGAGAGAGAGAGAGAGAGAAAGAGAGAGAGAGAGAGGGAGAGAGCAGAATAGTTTTTGGGTGGAAAGTGTCAGTGAAAGAGAGCCGGATATGACAATTCAGAGACATAGAAGAGGTGGAGACTGTCAGAAAGTAGGTCAGCGGAGAGCGAGGGGTTGAGAGTGTGGCAAGGACATGGGAGGGGTGGGGTTGCTGTTTACAAAGGCGTTAACAAGGAGCGACTCTGAATAAGTGGTGAGACTTAGAGATTTAAAAAACAAATTATATTTATTTTGACGTCATTTTAGACTCGGAAAAGATCTCCCGATAAACTAGAAGAAGCAAAAAAAAAAAAAAAAAAAAAGGAAAAAAGAAAAAAAAGAAGAAAAACGAAAAGAAAAAGAAAGAGATGCACATCATAGAGATATTTCGGGCTAAAAGCTGACTCTGGGTTTGCAATACAATTGTAACTTTTCAATGTTTTACTTAGGTAAATCAAGTGATACCGGCCATTTTCATGTTTTAATATTGTGTAGGCAAAGGAGTCATAGCACCTAGTGAATTGGAACTATATTCTGTCGAAAGCATCTTTCACCGTCGGTACAATGTCACACGCTTTTAGTCATTAGGCAAAAGAAAGATTAAATTCCAAAGTCTGTTCACATCACTATTTGATAACTCTCCACAGGTGTGCAGCGTCATATCATAATAATATTATGCTTGTCTGAAATCAATCGCCGTTTTCTTTTGTCATTGAAGAACTTAAACAGTAGAATTATTTGAATACAATGTTCCAGGAGGTGTTTGCGTTTCTTTTGATTGGTAGTGGTGTTGACATTACAGATCGAGTTTCAGAATATCCCCGCCAAAATAATCACATTTTCTGCTTTTTATGAGGACCTTTCCTGTTTGTCTCTGTTTCAAGACTAGAACTAGTTCCTGGCGCCAACACACCCGTCAGGGCGACACTCCCGGAGACCAGCACCTTGCCTTTCATGTACGCCGTTACATCATCCTCTAGATCATCTCAAGCCTTTCATGTCAAGGTTTCTTTAATTTCCTCGACATTGCCCAAACCTATCCTTCCTTAGGATATCATGTACTATTTGCCACGTGTCAACCAGTCCGTCACATTTGTGTGTTTTCCTCTCTGTCTCCCTGCTTCCCTGCTCATCCACTCACACTTATGTCTATAGAATAACGGTGATATTCATCTTGCTTAGGACGAGAAGAGCCAAACTTTTTATACAGTATGCTCTCGGAGGACACAGTGACATGTTAATAAAACATACATTGGGGTCGGCCTACATGCTGACATTTCCACTTACATGAAAATTAATGTAATGTATATGAGGTATGAACGTAGCTACACAGGAAAAATAAAAAAAAGACGTTGTCAGACGAAAGCTAAACAGAGAAGTCCAGTGCTCTTCCAATTTCTTTAAAAGTTTATGAAAATGTCATATGAAACATGGCATCTCTTTGATTCCGCAAAAAGTGATAGTTTGGAAACATGGAACATAGCTATCACACTGCTTGATAGAGAGGGACTGATATGAAAGTGTGTTTTTTTGGAGGAGAAGAGGTCGTAAACCATAGCTTATTTTCTTTTCTAGTTAACACTTTCTGTTATGTATACCAATGTTCACAATCTCATAACATTTTTTATATTAACTTCATAAATAATGCTTCTAAATTATGCTCCTCAGTAGGCATGGAGTAGAAGCACCAGCTTCTTTTGCTGTTTTAGCCGCCTCACTAGGCCTATGCCACGGGTAATGACTGCAGCAAGTTGTCATTCAATTGTTCTGCTGTGTTTGTAATATATGTTTTATGATTACCATATTATTTTTTGTGTATATCTTGAACGTTTCAAGTTGCTCTCGTTTAAATACTTTTTAAATGTATCTCTTAGTTTTGGGAAGATTAAATATAAGAACATCAACAGTTAAAAAAAAAAATTGGCAGCTATATGAAAGTTGTATCTACAAAAACTATCTCGAATCAATTGTACATGCACCAAGATATTTTTAAAAGTTACTTATAGTTAGTTCTTTATAGAGGTGCCAGCGTCTTTGGCTGTTTTAGCCAAATATGCAACAGGAAACATACACAATTTGAAAAAATCTTCTCGAATAAAGAGGTACAGTCTTGGAATGTGTTATGTTATCCTGATCATCAAGCCCTGCTCGTCTTGGAATGAACCGGCGCTGGGGTGTAATGGTTAGGATGTTACGAGTCTTGAAGATGATACCATTATGTGTTCAATACTACTATCAACTGGCTTAAGAGGCTTGACAGATGGAAGTGCATCATCAATGGCAGAAGAAATGCTAGCACAGCCATGCAGACCAAATAGAAAAAAAAACCCAGCTTAACTTACGGCCTCTCTGCTTTGTATTTTTTTAATTATATTTTTTAAATATGTTTTATTTTTCTAT
>JAUKPP010274053.1:0-11045 GCA_032273245.1 Phyllaplysia taylori | reverse complement strand
AAATATCTAAACTGAATGTGAGGTCTAAAAGTTTGCTAGACTATTTGACGTGCCTGGCCTGTTACACAATTGTAAAGAAGCTCAATAATGAGGAGTGTTGAAATTAACAGAAAGGCAATGCGGAAGACTACTTAAAACAAGTTCAAACGAGAACAACGAGTTTGTCTCTCGTCATTCAACAGATACTTTTTTAAAATATTCTTTTCAGTCAACTCTGCCTTCGGAAGACTTTCAAGATGGGAGTTACTTTTACCAGAATATTTCTTCAGGAAATAAATGGGACGGTACACAAAATATGGACAGTGACTAATCCTGACTTAAATCCCATGAGTCATTTCTAGGTCTCATTGAGGAGGGAAATTAGACAGAAATAGGAAAGAATCATAGATGAAGATGATTTTAGGGCAAATTCAAGCAGCCTAGGACGAACAAACTCAAGATGAAGATTATCCTCTCAAATTTTATGGGGAGATGAGTTGTGCGCGGTTATTTAGTGCTTTAGTGGACACACCCCGTATCAGTTTGGTGCGTTTTTTGCTCTTTGTCATGTTTCCAACGCAACAATTTTGACTTGTTTCTGTAAAAACTTTTGTAACTCCAACGACTGTAAACGGATTGCAATGAGAATTGGCAGACAAGTAGCCAGATAATTCTTCTTTCTTTATATATATGGTTTGTGTTGTAGCTCACACGGAAAGCAAAGATACAGTCTGAAAACAAAGTGTCAAGTTACTTTTGCACATGAGTATATATATGTATTGGGTCCACAAAACTTTTTATTCGCAAATAAGTGAGCACTTGTTTCTACTGCCTGCAATGGATTGGCTACTTGTAATCAAGGAGGGTCACTGATCACTTTGCTGTCCTTTTTTTAGTTTGATTTTTCGTCTGACATCCCTTGTAATGCTGTAAGGCCATTTAAGAGACAGATCACTTCCGATCTTCTTGTCAGGGCCTACGCGGGTTGAAAGTGAAGAATTCCAGCAGAAAAATGTAGATGCTTGTCCCCATGAGGTATTGAATCAGGTCTTCTGCAGGATACTTGGAGAGCCTTACCATTACACAACGCACAAGGGTTTGCTGTCTCGGTGCTCAGGTTTTGGTTGTATGAACCGGTGAGCCGGAGCTTGCAGTTTACACATACCAAAAAACACTCTGTGACAATGTTTGATGCAATCAAAACATCCTGGCCAATTATGATTCACGACGTAACCACAGACTGTGCTTTTATCACTTCCTGCCTCTGATACGCCTAGACAGATCATCACCCATCCATTAACTGGGGTCAGGGCAAATGTCACACCACACTTAAAAGATCCTGCTTTCCCTTAGTACAGTCAACACTGCCCTAGCGACCACCTGTACAAATGGCGGCTTCCCATTTCCTCCTTTCTGTTTCTTCTTTTTTTTGTCTATATAATTTATAATGACACTATCCAAGACGACAACCTTTCTATTGACAGTGCATTGTCGTTTTGGGCTGGTTTGACTGTAGTTCTATTTTACTGTATAACAAGAAAGTTTATTGACAGAGGGGTGAGAAAGCAGCTGAGGCGCTACGGTTTTCTAAATATTGTTTTGTGTTTCAATTTTCAGGATGTGTGCCCCTTTGATGGTGGAACTTGATGGAGAAATCGACCCGTTGGCCATAGCAATGAAAGAGCTCAAGTAAGTCTCCATATGAAGTTGTGGTAATGATTTCAGTCTGTATGTATGAACTGTATTAATTTTTTGTATTATTTTTATTCTTTCATTGTTGTTTTGTGCGAAAATGGCTCATTTGTTATGTCATCAAATTATGTCTCACTGTGTTTTCCAGTTGAAGAATGTGATTATTTTTTCATCTTATCGTTTGAATACTTCAGTCACCACCCTTTATAAATTCCCCTTGGATCCCTCCTTGCACCCTTTCTGTTCGGCCCTTAAATGACCTTATAGTGTATATGGAGCAGTAAAATCCTAAGCAGACAAACCTTCTCTATTAGAGAGCCAGTCATTCCTCTATCCACTCAGTTACAATATTACTAGTGCCAGAAAACCTCCAGACCAAACCAAAATCTCTTCAGCCCCAGGGTGCAGAGTTTGGCTGCCAATGCCTTCTAGGTCTAAGAGACCACATAGTGAGTAAGTACCTCAAATTCCCTGATAGATACGGTGAAACTGATGTTACGTACATGGATGTATTGAAACCTCGGTCAGAAAGAGAGAAAACGATAATCCCTGCCTTTCTTTGTTTTTGTTAAAACGTCTCAGGTATAACGAGAGGACCTTAGATATAACCAGGACACTGGGCTGGTTCTTACGATCACGTTATATCCAAGTTTCTCTGTACTAACAACGAGAACTCAGTGTTTTGCAAATTGCAAACACACATGATTTTTCATTATCTTAATACAATTATTCTGGTAATTTATTTTTTAATATTTCCTTTCAGAGCCAGAAAGATTCCTTTCATCATCCGCCGATATTTACCCGATGGCAGCTTCGAGGATTGGGGACTTGACGAGCTGATCATTGATTGATGTTTTTATTTTTGCTCTCAGCCTGTCACCACATTTCATTTTCTCATTAATCATTTGTCTCATCTTCCATAATTTTTAATGTACCGGTATTATGATGAATGCTATGTTTTATGACAAACAAAAAAATAAAGAAAAATCCCTACACTTCATTCCACTCTTTCCGTTTTACTATTATTCTGAGATCATACAGTAGAACCGGCATAAGTCGACATTGCAGGGACTATTGAAATCACATTGAGTAAAGAAAAAGTCGCCTTGAGAGGTGTCGATGCAACAAAGAAAGAAAAGCTGGGAATTCCAAATTGTAACAATTTAAATCATATTTTGAGCTATGTAGGTTCTACTGTTGTTTTATGTACCAACATAATTTTGCACAGTACATCTACTGCAATTTTTTTTTGCAAATAAAAAAAGCCCAAAAAGGAAGAGGTGGGGGGGGGGGGGGTCGTATATATATGACGGAGTGGTAAAGCCTCTGTGTACAAATGCGGAGGTTAGGGGTTTGAATCCTGGGATGTTCTCCAGGATTCAATTGTAATTTTCTTGGCTTTGACTCCCTTTCCATGAGAGATAAAAATGAAATTGGAGGTATTGCCTCTTACATGTCCTTAAAGTGTGAAATAAGCCCACCCCGAAGCCCCAAAGGTGATTTGGTTTGGCTTCGTTTCTAGTTTTATGTCCCTTTTAACACAAGAGGTCATATATATAAGAGGTGGGCTACTTCGATCATGCCTATCAAGGCCAACATGGGTTGGGAGTGACAAATCCAAGCAGGAAAACGCAGATGCTCATCGGAATGTAGGATCGAACTTGTGTTTTCCTCATGATGGGCAAAGAGCCTAACCATTACACTGCAGACACTGGTTTAGTAGGTAGAGGCACTCAAGACCCACATAGAGGGAATGGGGAATCTCTGTGACATGACTTAGTAGTGTCAACAAAGCTGTTCTCCTGGTACCGTTATGATCGGCTCTTTCCGTTTTTACTCTTTTCAGGCAGTCTCTAAAAATTAAAATGCAATTATTATTACTGAAGTGTGAAACTCAGATATAATGAGGTTGTCGGGACCAGCTTAATGTCCTCGTATATCCAAAATTGAAGATAGGAGGGGATGTACCTTCGGCAACATTTTGAAGAGTCCTAACTGTCAGATAGAGTTTAGATTTGCATTCCGTTGCCGCAGTGATTCATCACCTTGATGCAACAGTACAACAGCGTGAAGAGAGACAAGTGGCTACACACAAACAGCGTCGCAGGCATACCTGTATAACACAGTTCACTGGGACGTGTATTGTCATCGTTACTGGGAAGGCACTGTCAATCGGCACCTCACACGCACTAAGCACTGTGCAAGTGGAAGAGTTTTCAGTTGCCCTAAAAGTAGGCTACTGTGACTCAGTACAGACCTGTAGGGCCTACTGCACATTACATGTCGGGGAACAAAGAATGGATGAGCAAGTCATACGCAACGTAGACTCTTTCCCACATGTGCACTCCCTACGATTATAACACTAACTGCACCGCCCGCGCAGTGAGCTTATCTAGACCATCTTAAGCACAAGTACTGTGATGAGTGAATGCTATTGTGGCTTCATTATGTGGGCCCGTGTTTGTTCTGTGGAGTGCTCGTAACTGGTTTGGTGTCATAAGATACCTTTTCAATAGTTTGGTCTGATCCTTGTTGCCTCGTTATAACTGAGTGTGAGACTCTGATCTCGTTATATCCCAAGTACTTTAACAGGCAAAGAAGGAAAAAAGACCAGCGCTGTGTTAGGCTTTTCGTCTGTCATGTGGAAGACCACAGTTCGATCCCGAGCGCTGACAATCTGTTTTTTTTCTGCTGGGATTTTTTCCCTCTCACTCTCAGGCCAGGTTGGCCCTGACGGGCACGGTTGAAGTAGCCTGTCTCTTAAATGACCTTACAGTGTTGCAGGGGACGTAAAACTGGTTACCAAACCAAACCAACGGAAAAAAGACAGGGACATAAAATTCCCACGTTATGACCGAGGTCTCGTTACATCAATACTCGTTACATCTGAGTTCCGCTAATATTTTCCTGGTGCTGAAATTACCTAGCAATTTTTCTTCTGCGTTCTGTGCGTCAGACTTATAATGCACACATTTTGGATTGCTTTAGGCGGAGCGTCCACTATCCTGTTTTGTCAGTTGCAGGCCAGGCTCTTGTGTATATATCATATATAGATGAGCCTGGCCTGCAACTGACTAAACAGGTCAGTGGACGCTCCGCCTTATGAGGATGGCTGTTGTTGACAGTTGGTGTTAGGGGGCCCAGATTTTATCCTTTATGGTGGCTCCCTATGGCCAGGACTGAACTCTGGCATCGTGATGGAGAGGGCAGTGTTGACGGATGTGCTCTGGGGTCTCTGTGCCAGTTTGGCGGGGGGTGTTGGACAGGCCTAGGCGGTACAAATGGGCGAGCACATGGCAGTGTCCAGTACGTTGCCTGAAGATGGTAGTCTGCCTCTGGTGTTTCAGATAGCGGATGTGGTTGCTTCGATGTGGCTTGTGGGATGCTGTCCATTGCTGTGAGAAGTGGTTTTTTTTATGAGGGTTTTTGCTTCTCTGTATGATATGGCTTGGGTTGGCTGGTAAAGGCTGCAACTGGATTTTGCCAGTCGGTCTGCCTCCTCGTCCCCTGAGAGGCCGAAAAGGGCAGGAATCCATTGCACAACCACCTCGCTGTGTTGTTAAAGTTCTGATAAGAGGTAATACCTAACACTGACATTGAACACAATTTAAAAGGAAATAAAACAAGCAAAACACAACAGAGCACCCACCAGCTAAACCAACCAGTTGCAAGATGGTGTTAAAAATTTCTAGCAGACGATTTTTTATTCTTTTTACAAAGTTTTTTGTAGGCCTGTAATGTTTACGATCATCGCGTGCCTTCTCCCTTCCCAAACACTAGCAGTTTAGCGCCGCAAAATCGTAGCTAAGGACGCTAGTGTATCAGGAAAATGCTCACTATCAAGACTATCGACTCCTCTTCACTCTTTGAAGAGACAGTAAGTACCCCTTGGGTCAGGGGTCAGTTGTCAGATCGGCCAGATTTAGAATCAATAAAACATCATATGACTGGTCGTCACATGACATTTGTTGTGAGCTGGAAACCAAGTTCGAGTGAAGAGCGTGCGAAGAGAAAACAGACAGGAGAAATAGAGTTGAACTGATCTTCCGGGTTAGTATTGGACGTCTAGTAAATATTAGACAAAGACAAAGTCAAAGTGTCTGGTTTGTGGCCTCGTGGGGATCTAGATCTAGATTTCTAGATCTTGATCAAGCTCTAAACCAAAGGCTGCAAAGAAGACCGTGGTGGTGTCGGTGAGTGTCACTGTCTGTCAGTGGTCAGTCAGGAGAGTGGATCTAGAATTAGAATTAGAATCTAGATTTAGATCTAGATTAGATCTATATCTAGACGTCTAGATCTAGAGTCTAGATTATTAGGATTAGTAGTGTGTTTAGTATATGAGTAGTAGTAGATTCTAGTAATATAATTTGAGCTTTAATTTTTGCCCAGGTGGGACTTCTACTTCTGTAACAAGTGAGCAGATCGATTCAACGTGTCACATCTTACTACTGTCTTACTTACTTCTTCAAGGTTCTGGTGGTTACGGACTACCGTGACGGGTAAGGATGGATCTAGAATCTAGATCTAGTGTGGTGTTTTAATGACCGCATTAGTTCTTTAAAGAATTGCCTCTATTCTATTTCTTTTTTGATGTTGTCGTTTAAGCTTTGCTCATTGCCACATAAGATATTAATTTGATAGGTCAGACAATCAAAGTATCGGAAGCCCTATATATGCAACGGAATCTGTTTTGTTGCAGTTGTGTATTAGAAATTTTGGAAGGACTTCCGTAACGAGTGACCAAGACCAAGACTCTAACCCTCTCTTCAAACCCTACGCCCATGCCCCCTAAGACTTCCAAGGATGATGTGGAACATTTTAGATCTATATTAATAAAGCATTATGGCACATCTATCCCTACCTGTCACGTTCACCACCAGAGCCTAGCATTGTAAGCTAGGATGTTACACGCTAAATCAAACTGGTCGCTCATTATGGAAGTCCTCACAAAATTCCCGAACCTTGGAAAAGAACTGAATAGTGGGTGGCTCAGAAGTTCTTCAAAATATACACTGTATGACTGTATCATACTGTATGCTCTAAAGCAGTGGTTCCCAAACTGTGGGTCCTGGGGGTCGCGACGGCAATCTCGGGGGGTCCATGATTTTACTAATTTCTAGCCTAAAACTGACCGATTCACAATATTTTTTTTATTTAGGGGGGTCGCCGATTGTTTTGGCCTACAAAAGTGGGTCGCGGAATGAAAAAGTTTGGGAACCGCTGCTCTAAAGGAAATGATGGTAGAAATTTATAGCGCCCATGCAGAAAGGAGTGCGTAGATCAGCTGTCATCTAAATAAGAAGCGAGTGGATATCAACGAAAAAAAGCCCTGGCTCTTATCCTGATGAGGATTGCATGATTATAATTATGATATTCTTGCCTACAAGGATGAACTTTCATTTCGAAGTAAAAGAAGAAGAATACAAAATTCGTTGATTTAGCTGCTCGACAGTCAAGATTTTAAAAATCTTCTTTAGAAATAATCATAGCGGACGTAAATGTACTAGATCTATGTTTTGTGTATTAAAGAGTGACTTTTAGCAGAGTGGCGTGAGAATGGGGGCAGTATAGTGCGAGAATAGGGGCAGTATAGTGCGAGAATAGTGGCATCACGAGAATAGCAGCAGCAGGAGAATAGTAGCAACATGAAAATGGGAGCAGTGTGACGCAGGATTAGGAGCTATTGTTCTGTTGGAACTAGAGCCTAATACTTGTATGACAGTCCGTGTCCCTATTTTCGCGATGGCTCTGTCTTCATGTCTTTTCCATGAAGTAAAGAAAATCCAGTGTTAAATCAAGTTTGCAAATAGACTTAATTTTAAGGGCCTAGATCGGAATGATGTCAAATGTGAATCTAGGAATGCCTATGTCAGTGCCAAGGGGGAATTGTCTTTTTGACATCAAAGGTACAGTGAAGGGTATTTATACTGACTGAATTTTATTTCAAAACTTTTAAAAATTATTTTTGCTTTCAGATCCAGGGTTCTCTGCGTCACTCCCATAGCCAGACATGGGTAGCAAGAGCTTAGTTGGCACGATCACTCTGCTTTTTATACTGGGACTGGGAAGCATAGCATGGTGTCAGGAATCGTGGAACAGAGACATTAAGGATGTGAGGCAGACTTTGAGATTTGAGACAGAAAAGAATGTGCAGGAGGGTCAAGAGAAACTTGAGGAATCTTTCGTCAGTGAAAAAAGGGAGACGACATGCAGCTGTGACAAAGGCACAGAGGCACAGGAAGGTGAATGCAGATCACCCACAAGCAGTGATGTCCCTTTCCAAGTGAATGGCATTTTTCCGAGCTTGACAGCGACTGCAAGCAGTGGGCCAACGAGGACAGAATGCGGGACAGGGGCGTTAATGCCATGGGCAGACAAATTGTACATGGTCTCGTATCTGTCCGTGCCCAATGCAGGTAGCGGGACTGGCCTTTATGAAATTGATGAAACTTTCAAGGTTGGTTTTGTATAGTTTAAGAAAATTGCTGAGTTTTTCAGTGTTTCTATAAAACCCTGACATGTCTTTTATAGCATTCTGATTTATACACACAATTACCGGCTCTGTGGTGTAATGGTTAGGCCTATCGTGCGGAGGGCTCGAGTCTGATCCTGAGTGCGTACGATCTGTTTTTTCTGCGTGGAATTTTTCCCTCTCAACCTAATTTGGCTCTAAGGGGCAGGGTCGAAGTAGCCTGTCTCTTAATTAACCTTACAGCGTTGTACTGGATGTAAAACTTGTAACCAAATACACGCATTTAGAAATGAGTTAGTATCGGGTTACTGTACAGTTTTAGTTTTGCAGAAAGAAACTTTTGAAGTGAAAGAGAATAATTTGAATGTAACCATAGAACTAATTTACTCCTTGTTATTAAGTATTTGCTGTACTCGTAGAATAAATCCTGATCAGCAGCCACAACTTGAGAGCAATAATATAAAGTAATTAAATTGTTTGCGTTGACAAAGTTATAAACCTATTTATTGTTAACATGATTGCAACTACCTCAGTGTGGTCTGAATTTGTTAAGTGGTGATTTTTCCATCCAATTCACTGAAATGGACCTTCGCATTTTTCTTCAGATGACAAAAATCCGAGACCACAATTCAACTTTCGCTAATCGCCTACTGCACAAGGAAACGAACCAGATCATCATTGGAGCATGGGCAATCGACATGGAGCGTAATGTCCGGGATTTTACTGACCTCGTCAATGTTCGCGTTGCAGCGACAGCTGAACATCTTACAAAGCCAGAAACAATGGTAAGTTGTTTTTTTTCTTTTAAAATTTTTTTATTTGTTCTAAAAAAATAGAAATTTTTTATTAAAAGAATTCTTAACCGGTGCTATGGTGTGATGGTTAGGCTCTTCGTCTGTCATACGCAAGAACCCGGTTTGATCCCAAGTGCGGATGATCTGAGTCTTTTTCTGCTGGGATTTTTACCCTCTCGGCCCGGGTTGGCCCTGACAGGCAAGGTAAAAGTAACCCGTCCCTTATATGACCTTATAGTGTTGCATGGGACGTTAAGCCCAAACCAAACCAAAAAAAAAAAAAAAGTAACCCGTCTCTTAAATGACCGTACAGTGTTGCAGGGAACGTAAAACTGGTAACCAAACCAAACAAAAAGAACTCTTGCCTAGAGAATTTGAAAGATTGAAGGGTGTGTGATGTTGATTAAAATTTTCTTACACATACACGCATTATTTCATGAAATGTGTTTTAAAAAAAAAAAAAAGATTGTGAAAGGAAATTACAAAATAAAATCCAAGAATCTTAAAATTTCTTCTCTTTCTGCTAGTTTACACGCAATGAAAAATGTGAATATTAAGTTGCAACTACATTCCAATTTCGCAGAAACTATGGAATTAAAAAATCAGGAAGTCTTAATCTACTGCTTTCGTCTCACGATACATTGAAATAAAAAGAAAGAATTGTTTGATGCAAATAAGAAGAGAAGAAGACATTCTTTAGCTTCGGAGAGTATAGGAAATAAGAGAGGGGGAACTTACCTCCCTCTTTATAAAATGCATGGGTTGTAACATGATAAAATGGCTTCTTTTCAGAAGAAACACAAAGACTGATCTTTAGAACAATTGTTTGCTTGTGCTAGTAACTTGATTGTCACCATGAACATATAGCTCTGACACAAGGCACATGATATGTTTAAGTCCAATGTTGTCATTTCTTGAGACATTGTGTTTGGTTAATAGAATGGACTGCATTGACATAGCGCATATCCCCAGACTATGTGCTTTAAAGTCTATTATTATTGTAACCAATAACCCCAGCAGACCAAAATCATGCAGAAACCTTCTTCAATTCTCAATGATAAGGACAAAAGATCTCGGAGGCCCCGTGTGCACGTTGCGTACATTAAAGATCCCTTGGTGATTGAAAAAAAAAAGAGTAGGCCTATTAGACTGTTGCTGCATAGAGGCAAAATTTAAAATGAATTTCTACCCAAATCCTTTAGAATGGTTCTTGGTGCCGAAATGACCTTACAGAGTTGATGTAGCAGTAAAACCACAACGAAACAAACAAACAAACAAACCACTACCAACGTATTATTGTTTTGATAGTCTATTAACAAGTTTCTCATTTCTGTCTCTCCATGATCAGGTGTACATGCTGGGGATGGATGGACCATTGTGGGAATGCAGCGTCATAACCTACAACTGCACTCAACTGTTTGACCTAGTTAAAGTTTTGAAGATTCCAGCTGCAATCGGGGAACAACCTCATTTCAAGGCCGCTCACACTATGAATGGTCGTCTGCTAGTTGCAAGCAATACTTTTGAAGAAGCAGATTATGTTGGGTATGTGGACAAAATGATGTTGCTGTTGTTTTTCATGGCATGATTCTTTATTTTGAGGATGCATTGATTTGTTGATTATCCAAAAGGAGACTTCTTTTTTTTCATATAATTTTTTTCTTGGATTTATTGAAAACACAGAGAGATGCATATGATGCCCAATTAAGATTTGCCCAATTGAGCGATTAATGTAAAGGTCAAATTCTCAGATTGTTTACATTGGAGATATGAAGAAAAAAATTCATTTTATCTTGTTAAAGCTATATTCTCTTCTTCATGGTTGCAATGTGGTTTATCTTATTTTCTTGTGTGGGTTATAGGTAAGCCTACTGTTAACAGTAATTAATTTCTGGCATTAATTATGAAGTTTAATATATTAATCAGACGTTCATAAGGCATCCAAGATGCATTTTTATAAATTGTGGGATATACAGGATGTCCCATAATAAGTATAAAGTTTTAAATGCTCATAGATCAGGAATGGCTGAAGGCGGATTCTACAGAAAGAAGGCTCAGAGCAAAAACAAAATTCAAAGTGTTATTTCTATTGAACTATGCATGCCATG
>JAUKPP010274042.1:0-11045 GCA_032273245.1 Phyllaplysia taylori | reverse complement strand
AAGAAGCTTAGGGCTTTCAAATGAAAGCATTTTGGAGTAAATCAAAGAAATTTGAATTTTTCACTGAACTGCCTACTTACAGTGTTGCAGGGAACGAATTGTCTGCTGTTTGGCTGTCAGTTCCACGTGTGTTACTAGTCCTGAACTTTATGTAGAGATTTCTATCTCTAATGCTGTATTATTACACAGAGGATGTGAGTTCAAGGTCCAAGAGGGGCAGTTATTTTTATGGAGTATCTTCTGTTTCTCTGCTGGGATGTAGTGTCCCTCTCAGGCTGTGTTGGCCACAACAGGCAGGGTCGAAGTAGCCCGCTTTTTACATGATCTTACAATATTGCAAAGAAGATAAAAACTTTTGACAATGAAAATGGCCTATCATAATGAATACAGCTACAATGTAATCAAAGTGATTATTCAACTGCTTTGCAAACTTTCAAAATGAGTCATAAGTTGCAGATCCTCAACTAGAGGAAAAGTCCTTCAGCACCTTCAATCAACCAAATCTCCTCTCCTAGAGCTAACAAATAATTTTTTTCAACATTTACAAGGGAAAAAAAATGGCTTTCATGCAATATCAGTAATCCAAGTGACCAAAATGCAATTTATGACTCATTTTGACTAGTTGCATGACATGATTTCTATTCTTGGAGACTCGACACTGTTCCAGGCCAAAGAGTAAAGTTGGATAAACAATTTCTTATGAAATAAAAAGAGTGGCATATCCCCATTTTTCATTGCTTTCTAGATTAATATATTAAGTTAATCTGGCCCATCACAACCTCTGAGCTTTTCTCTCACACACACTCAGATTTGCATGGTAAAATTAATGCAAAGAGCAAATGAAGCTGGCGGTAGCGAGACCATTTATTGTCAATGCATCAACAAAACATGAAAATTAATCAATGTGACACAGAACAGCAAAGTGCTCACAGCATTAAAAGTTATGACAATGAAGTTGTGAGACATGAAAGTTACAGTGAACTGATGTATGTACAAATTCAAGAGCAAATCCTCTAGTGGCTGATCCTAACTTCGATATATGGTGATCATTTTAAAGGCCTGGAATTTCTCAAATGGAGACCATTGAAGAGATTCTAATTTTCAATCTTACTACTAACCCAATATATGATTTCAAGCAGCTTGGTATATTATGGCCTGGGGAAAGAATTTTTTTTTTTTATCTCTTCAACATTTTCTTTCTGCTTTATTTTTCCGATCCAGCGGCCATTTCAGGTCAATCCCTTTGTCATATATTTTTTATTTGAAAAATGGCACTTCAGGTGACGAAGCAAGTGAAAACAATCAGCAATCCTTTCAGTGTGATCAATAGCCTACTGTCATTTTTCTTTAACAGTCTATGAAAACAATAAACAAAACATAAAAATCTCCTGAAATCTTTCTGGTTACACAACACTCTTGTCTGTGGATGTGTTGAGGGAAAAGTTGCGAGGCATGCCGCACTTGCTTAGATGCTGAGGAAAGAGCAAAACAAAATATATTAGGTTCATTGAACAGATTGCTTTTTCACACATCTCTGCTGCCTTATTAAAAAAGGATGAATAAAAAATATGTAATGCAGTAAAACCTCGTTGAACCGCCAACCATGGGACCATTAGAAAACTGGTGTTATACAGAGAATGGCGGTACAATGAGAGCAGAACAAGGGAGGCTATACACATATTGGACAGCACAATGAGCTAATTTACACAGTTATCCTTTCTTATGGTGTGTCACACGTCTCTCCATTCAGCCATTGAGATGCGGCGAGAGAGGGGGAGCTTATTGTGTGCTTCGACACACTTGTGAAAGGTATGCTTTGCCAAGTGAGAGTGAGAATGGGTTTTAGCTGGCGGAGTAACAGGAATTATTTATTATGTTTACTCAAGATATGTATCCTGTGAATTACTGACAGATGGTGGTACAAAGAGCTATTTCACTTTTTTCTTTTTTTTCATACAGTAATCAAGCTGTACCACATCGAAAAGCAGACAGTATGTGGGAATGGCGGTAAATAGACTTCACTGTTATACAGAAATCAGTTGCCATATCATATTTACATATTCATCCTACAACAGATATGAGAATTGCGTAATAGCACGTCGTGAAGAGCTTGTAAAAAAAAATCAGCAAAAAAGGGATTTATTCCACCTCACATTATCTAGGATCTGGGAATTGTAGAAACTTTTAAGCTCTACTAATGACAATAAAATGAGAGGTCCCAGTTCTTGAGGTACCTTTTTAAGACTTTATTTATTCCCATAGCGAAATTCAAAATACAATGATGTTTACATGTGTACATGTTACATCAAATACCATGAGCAATGTAAACAATAGGAGAAATACGTGGAAACATAGTTGCCAACCGTTCCTTAACACTTTGTAGTCACTCGGTGCATCTATGCGCCAGCCCTGTTTCATCCATCCAGTAACTCGGCGCATAGATGCGCCAGGCCCGAGTAGCCCAGTCGCGTTATGGCTGGCTGCGCATGACTATGACCGGTAGTGTTCTATGTCCTTCTGACTGTGTGACTACAAAGTGTTAAAATATGGAACTAAACCTTATTTTGGGGTCTTTGTATGTTTGTACGTATTTTCGTTTGGTGCACCGTATTTTAAAAAGGAGGGTAAAAGAAAGAAGACAGAAGAGAGCAAAGGGAAGAAGTCTGGGGGTAATAAAGGAAAGAGAAGACAGAAGAAGGCAAAGAAGAGATGACTGCAGAGACCAAAGGAAGGAAGACTAATGAGAAGAGAGTGGAAACAATTCAGAGACTGCTACAGTGACACGTGCAGCATTGAAGTGTTTGCTTGTTAGAGGTATAACTTAATTACGGAACCTTCGCGTTAGGCGTTCAATAATTGGGTATCAAAAGTTGGCATCTATGATGGAAACATGTCATTTATTAACAAATATTCTCGCACTAATGATTGCCATTATTTGTTGCTGCTGTGCACCAACTGAGTGAGCTGGGCTTGAATTGTCTTGTTCAAGTGCAAATCACGGTAGTCCCCCATTCCGATGGTGGCAATACTTAATTTTGCTTGATATTTTTTGTAAACTTGAGTTCACTAACCTCTTGACCCCTGATAAGCCGTACAAAAATTTTCTATTTATTTGTTTGACTGTTTTGCTGAGGTTTTATCGCACTATCAACATAGTAAGGTCATGACAGGGCCAAGAAATAAACTATAATAATGATAATAGTAACACTTAAAAAGAGATAGAAGGAGCAGATCACACTGAAGGACCCACCTGACAGGCAGAGTCAAATCACCCATCTCTTTAATGATCTTAAAGCGTTGCAAGAGGTGTAAAGCCAAAATGAAAAAAAAAACCAGAACACTCGCCAACCACCCACTCACCCCTGTGAATCCCTGAGACCTGGCGTGGAAGCACAGCGGCACGGTGTGGACAGAGGGAGGTTTGGCCCCGTACGTGGAGGCCTCTGTGGTGTACATCGGGTGCTGTGGCTTCTTGCCGTAACCCTCAAACACATCTGTGGAGAAGGAACATAAATGGCTTGACTTTAAGCTTTCAGAATCAGAAGGAAGAATAAAGATCTTATATCGCAGGGTGGCAGCTCAACTATCGTAACTCGATGTTTGCTGAAAATCACTTTTTTGCATTTCAAAGTATTGACATGGGGCACTTGTCCTGTAAAAATCTCAGAGTCCAGTGATTTCTACAAAACCGGCACTGTTTAAATTCCATACTATTGTATCTTGTTTAATTGTAAGAGAAAGTCGTATCTTTGCCTGGCCTGTAAAGTTGGAAAATCAAGTTATGACAGCTGAGATGTTACCCTGCGATATCCCTGCCGAGAAATCAAGAGCTGCCAAGTCCAAAAAGTGGGTTTCACAGGAGAAGCAAAGAGCAAACTCAGGGTCAGTCAATTTTCAACAAATTCCCATCAAACTTGCTAATGCTATGTGACACTACTATTTACCAGTACCCATTGGATCGGCAGCATCACTGGTGTTATATTATTGGAACTGCACACCTGGGAGGGAGGAGAGTCTGTGACTTACTTATGTATTTTTTTGTTCCCGACAAGCCATTTGCAGCACAGGCCTGTACTCAATGCAACTCAAAACCCTCCCACCCTCACCCCACATTGTGGGTGCAAGATTCCGGTTGTCTGGGCCTATCCAGTAATAATACTTGTCACATTCTAAAGTTGTCTTCATGTGCTGGTAAATTGCATTTAATTTATTCAAATGAGCCAGAATACACAAATGACTCTAGAAAACAGAGAGAAAAGGAAGGTTACTGAATCCTCTTCCTGAGAACCTATGTGTGGCGAGTTCACATTTTACACAAAATTTTCTGTTGACAAGACCAAAGTCTAGAGGGTTGCATTTCCATTTCTCTTTTTATCGCTCTACAAATCAAAATCTGGTCATATAAAAACTGCCAACTACCAAGTAAGGCAATAAAAAAAGTCAAATGACATTTGAAAAGCGCACAAAGTTTCCTAAAATTAATTCATGTCTCACTTGGGTGTTCAAATCTCTGGGGCAAGTCTTTTGTCCTGTAATAGTCAGATGTCTTTGCATCACAAGGCACTCCGCCAGCTCCGAGTTCCTGTGCAGGAGGGAGAAAAATAAGCTTTAAAAAACTAGCTCTTTCCTCTTTCACAAATACTTCAAACTATTTATCATATTATGAGTCACAAAGCACACTATTATGTACTAATATCAAATATCTGGCAACATTAGAAAGCAGTAAGGTCAATTCTATCTACATACTTCTAAATGTAAACAGTAAACAGCAGTTTACGCAAGCTATAGTTATGTAGGCCAATGGATGAAGATCTGCACTTTAATAAGTCACTACAGACAGAAAACCTTCTACCAAAAGCTATATCTTGATTTTCATCACTGGCATCTCTATCTCCTTAAATTGTTTCCTGAAAATGATAATATATCACGTCAACAGCTCGAAGGTATCGCTTGGCCTTGGCATAATGAGCCTGACTGGCCTGACGGCTGACGGGCTGTCCTGAGCCTGAGCCCGAGCTCAGTGTCGAGGGCTCTTTTTATGAGTGTTTAAAAGTATAAGCAGAAAATATTGAAAAATACCATTCTGTACTGATTTATAATTTCATTGTTATAATAAAACAAGAAGAATATACCTGCTGTGAAGCATTCATGGTGTTAATTGCTTCAGGAGATGCGACAGATCTTAGCTTCTCGTTGAGTGACTTGCTTAGAGCGTTCCCACTAGCAACCAGGGAGACAACTTTTGAAAGATACTTCCCGTTTGGCTTACTTTTCGGGTTTTATATTATCATAAAATTATTAATGATGCATTGTTTTATTTATTTTTTTTCTGTTGTTTCCCCTACAGTTCCCTTTATTTTCACATTTAATGTAAGGAAATGATGACTGAATTCGGCTGTTCAATGTCTACGTCTAGCAGACACTGATTAACTTTTCATCGTGCTTTTGGTCTTTCTACATCTTATGAAAGAAAAGTGCACAAGTGCAGAGGCCCTTGTTTATAAATAGTGGCACGTGATGTCGGTTAAAAAAAGCTGACCTGTGCCTGTGATGAAACGAAGAGCTCCCGGTCGGTAATCATCAGTATCAGTATTGATGTTTCACTCTTTCACTGATCATAGACAATAAGAATGTGTGATAATGCGGACCATGGATTACATTACATGTCTCAGGATTTAAGAAGCAAAGCTCCTTACCGCTTTATGTCTTGTGACAGGCCTACTGGACTGTGAACAAAGCGATAGATGACAGGTCTACATTTGCGATAAGATCGAGATTCTGAGCGGTGGAGGGTAGGCCTATCTTTCCAACACCAAGTCAAGACAGTTTTGGCTCTGGACAATATTGAATCAGCTGACTTCAACTACTTCAACTTCAAGATGGAAGTCACAACTTTCTCTCCCGAATATAACAGTACTTCGGCACCAGAGATAATAGAATATCTCAGTCAGACAGAGGTATGAGTGGTCCACAGATTAGTTATCACAATCACACATTATATTATGCCTCCCTTCTCTATACATTACACTTCCTCAAACTTTAGACTGGCTGTCTTAGAGCAAAACTTCTCTAGACGGTAGTACGCCTGCCTACAGATGAGGAGGTCATTTGAATCCGGGAAGGTTGACTGATTTTTTTTTGGGAGGGGAGTTTTTATGGTTCGGCCCCTGTCCAGTCGTAAAATTCGGAGGTCCTGCTCAGTAACTGACCTTACGTTGTCGCAAAGGCATTAAACACCAATCCCAAACCTATGGATCATGTATGAAATTCTGTGAGTGAATAAAAATAAGAAATTTTGGCACATTTCCATCCCCATTAGTAACATTTGATGATTTACCACCAGAGCCTGGTGGATGTGATGTGATGAGCTGAATTGAACTGTTCGTTCGTTACAGAGGTCTTCCCCCTGTCACATTTAACTATCTGTTCAGTTTTTGTTTCAACAACAAAGTTTTCATTGTGCAACAGATGGTGTCAAACCTTCCGTGTTTGCAAACCATGGGGTGGAGGGACCATGGCATACACTGAAAACATGTTGGTTTTTTTTTAGTTGTTTTAATTTTTGCGCTCCAGATTCATGAAAATGACAACCATGCAAGATTCTTCAGTAGAACTCAGTGCAAAATATTCAGCGAACGAGTTTACAAAAGTGGTATAACACCATGCCATTCGTATTCTCAATAAAAACTTTTGAATGTTTATTCAAATGTGTGGCTCTGTGGGAATGTATGTATGTATGTGTATGCTTTGTGGCATTTTCCTTTCTTTCCTTCTTCTTTCTTTCCTTGCTATGATAACATCTTGTTCAGTAAGTAACTGAGAAGTTCGCGAAAAGCTAATCTGGCAAAACTGGTTTGTCTCAATTTCATGAAAAAAAGTCCATGTGAAAATTATTTTTTTACAGTAACTTATTCAGTGTTCTTACACTACTTATAGTGGTGATAAAGGCAGTTGACATTCCATACAAAGTGCTTTCACTATATGGGAGACACACTGTTTACTCTTTTGAAACACACATGGATGTTTGAGCAGAGGAAAATGTGAATGAGTTGAGTGCAAAATTGTTACTGTTGTTAAACAGTGAAGCCTCAATTGTTCACTGTTATTTTTTTGGGCCCCAGGAGCATAGTCTGCCCTCTGACTAGGAGCAAGCACAAATCGATGGTAGGATAATGCATGGCTATTGAAGTATACGCTTTAAAAAAGTTAAATAAAACAAGTGTGTGTCTACTGTTTGTGGAGATGAGGTTGATCCTTCTTTTTTCAGGGCAGTGAATATATTAAATTTCCTCACAAATTGCGATATCTTTTGACCTTCTTGCTGTTAGCTCAGACTTCACTCCTAACTTCACCACATGTTTTATTGGCTCAGAGCTCATTGTCTAGCAACAATAGATTTCACGCCTTTCAAAGCACCGAAGGCTCTCTGACAGATCACCAAACCACTGCAATCAAAGAGGATGCAACACCAATGACCGAGTGCCTCAAAGGAAATTTTCAATCTATTTTTGGTCTATTAGCGGCGGCAGCTCTCGTGTCTCCTCGCACATCGCCAGACGACAAGGCGAAAAGAGGCATTGTTTATAGTACTAGGGTATCGATACAAGTTTGAAGACAGCACGAACCACATATATTTTATGAGATCGCATTCATATTAATGCTTGCTGGCCAGGCGAACAATGTCAATACAATTCCACAGACCACATCAGTGAAATTTTACTTGCGACAGGAATTTTCTTACTATGCATGCTATATATATATGGGCTCCTATCACTGTTAGGCTGTTTGCTTTCCAGGAAAGTTGCTGCAAAAGGAAGCCCTTCATTAGAAGTGCGGAAAACTGAGGTTCCCAGAACGCTAGTAATGTGTGTTTGCTGGATATTTTGTTTTTTTAACTTTGTATAGGATTTGATAATGAGTGAAAATAATGCGTTTAGCATAAATTTGATGGATTTTAGCAAAAGAAGGTGAAAAGACAGAGCACACACTGCTTGCCTTGCTTATATAGGCTACACTCTTTGCTACTGGTAGGCCCTACATGATTCAAGCAGGCTAGTTTGTTGGTTATTTTTTCAATAGACTATAGAAAGAGAGAAAATCAATAACGATTTGATTTTTTCATAGAGCAAAAGGTATTCCTGAAGTTGAGTATCATTTCAAACCTATCTGTGCAAATGTGGGCACAAAAAGGTGAAGTAACCATATAGTCACTATAAGTGTTCGCCAATAGAGAAAAGTTTACAAACCACTCTTGTTACCGGCGTCTGAGGTGTACTGTTAGGCTCTCTGCCTATCATGCAATAGACCCCAAGTGCAAATTATCTACTTTTTTTCCCGCTGGGATTTTTTTCCCTCTCAGCCCCAGGTTGGCTCTCACAGGCAAGGTGGAGGTAGCCTGTGTCTTAAATGACCTTACATTGTTACAAGGGACATAAAACTGGTAGCTGAACTAACTAAACCTAAACCACTTTTGTTGCATCAATATTATCCTTTGCATTTCTGATTTCTTGCAGATGGTAGCTTTATCCATCCTGTCTTTGATTACAGCTGGAATAAGGTGAGAAAATAACCATCGCGGTCTGTCAGAGGCACTCATTGCCTATGTGTTTTTATGAAGCAGAGATGTGTGATATTTAGATTTCATGCTCAATTCAAGTCAAAATATGCTTTACAAGATTTCAGCTTTTGCAAGACAACCAGGAAATTTACAAGATATTTCTTATTACTGGAATATCTATATTTAAGTATTATAGACACATAATGCTTTAGTGATAACAAAAATATATTGTAACATCCCCGTTTTTTTCTTTGAAAATACTAAAAATGCTATCAGTACTCTTAGATTTGATTTCCATACATGATTAACTGACTAGATTATTGTGTTATGATAGAAATACAGGGTGTTTTTTTTATATTGATCGATTCTAAACTCAAATAACTCAAAGACGGTAAGAGATAGAAACATTCTGTTTTCTACTGATTAATTCTAATCCATTTAAGTTTTTCTGGTACCAAAATCAGCCGAATCCCAGAACCCACTGCGCGACAGTACCAGTTTTTGCGAACAGACCGCGATTTTTAGCGCTCAGAAATTACGCTCATCTTGCATTTACCAAATGCGTCTTGTGCGTTTACAAAGCAGATCGCGCGTCTGCAGACCTGAGAAAATTCCAACTCAGCACAGCGAGAAAAGCACCATCCGAAACTCAGTTAGAAATTGGTATAAAAATATGTAAGGAACTGGTAATGTTAATTGCTATGACAACAAAGATAGTAAGAACTGGGTTTGCGAAGTGCATGGTGCCGATCAATGAAAAGACAACTTCGTTAATTTGATACCACAAGAAACATCCATCGCTTTCTAACCTCAAACGATAACAGAAAAAAAAATATTTTTCGTGAAATATGAAGTCAGAGCTCGGTGGACATTATTCCTTTTTAAAAAAACAGTGTTAACAATCTTTTTGTTGGCTCATGATGTTTTTTAGCAGTCCTTCACTTTGGTGTACCAGTGCGCCCTTTTGACGCCATGATCTAAAAACGGCCATGTTCCGTTAACCTCTTTTTAAAATGCCGTCCCTATGAACATAATCTTATCAAGTATCACAGACAAAACTTAAATGGCCAGAGAATGGTGTGCAGAAAACCGTTTACTTGTATCTCTTACCGTTTTAGAGCTATTTCAGTTTAGAATCGATCAATATATATAAAGAACACCCTGTATTACCAACATCATTTTAGAATTGCTGAATTGTCTGTTTCCAGCTTCGTTGGTTCTGGATCTGTTCTGGTCTGCTCTATATACCATGGCAGAGTTTGTGTTGCCGAGGTAAGTAATAGGCCCTACTCATGATGTCATTCTTAACTCTCATTACAGTGGGTTACTATTGCTATAGGCAGCATTTTAATGTGGTAAAATTTAAGTTTTTTGTGTGAATCCAACATTTAATTTTAATATTATTCTTTGGAGTTTCATTTTGTCTTTTTTTTTCGTTTTTGCACAAAATTTTCCCATGTGGCTAATCGGTCTACTTGCAGGTCTATTTGCATTCAAGTGCTTATAGGGCTGTTATTATTTTTGTTCATTCGAGAGAAAAAAAATCTTAAATTTGTTGTTAAAATATTATTTGCTATGTAATATTAATTATTCTGTGAAGCACATTCACTCGTCATCAAGGGCTCATTGATTCTCATCATAAATATGAATGTGTTTGTACACCATCGCAAAATGAATTTCCCCACAGGGATAGATAAAGATGACTTTTTTTATGTAGCCTTCACAATGAGTTGCCCGTCTCACTTTTTATACCGGCGCTGTGGTGTAATGGTTAGGCGCTTCGCCTATCACACAGAGGACGTGAGTTTGAGGCCCGAGTGGGGCAGTTTCTTTGATCGAGTATATCTCCTTTTTTCTGCTGGGATAATGTCCCTCTCAGCCCAGGTTAGCCCTGACAGGCAGGGTTGAAGTCGCCCGTCCTTTAAATGACCTTACAGTGTTGCAAGGGACGTTAAGCCAACAACCAAACCAAACCAATCACTTTTTTATCCCATGCTTATTAATGGATATGTCACAGCAAGGTTTTTAAATGCCACCTGTGAATTCACCCCAAATTACCTTTTAATTTAACTGGAGCTGGGAGACTCCCTGACTTCTGTATGTAGCCCATTGTTTGTGTGTCAAGTACATTATAGTGGAGGCTCATAGATAAGAGGACATTTGTTGCTAGCGTTCGTGGGCGAAATTCATTTTCTTTCAACAGTGAAGTTGACTTCCACTCTGTCAAACTGATTCACTATGTATTACTGTTATCTCACCCAAAACCATTGCCAGCGTTTGAAGTCATTTCAATAATACTTAAAAATCATTGAAGTGTCAGAATGAAAACTTACACTTTCACTGGTCTGAAAGTTATGAATGAGCAGCAGTAGTCTTTTATCTGTAAATTTTTACCAAGGAGTAAGAAACAATTATGTTTCAGAATATTTCACATTTCATGAATGGCGATTCAATGTTGAACTTTCTTTTCTATTATTTTTTTTTTTGG
>JAUKPP010274030.1:0-20994 GCA_032273245.1 Phyllaplysia taylori | reverse complement strand
GTGTGTGTGTGTGTGTGTGTGTGTGTGTGTGTGTGTGTGTGTGTGTGTGTGTGTGTGTTTGTGTGTGTGTGTGTGTATGTTTGTGTGTGGAAACAATTATAGCCAAAGATGCATCAGATGGGATACACTAAAGGAGAGAAAAGAAAAACTGACATGTTTGAAGGCAAATTTGGACATCCTCCTGCCAATCCCGCCCTATCCGCTACAGCTTTTCCTTAATCTTGCTTGCTGCTTACCATAGATGTACACATATTACTAAAAATAGAGTGATTTTTAGGGACGGGAAAACACTTCACCTTTGCAAAATATGGCCGCCACTGAGTCGGTGACTGAGCATTCAAAAGGGAACGTCAACTTCTGGCAAAAGCATAGGCGCATATAGGCTACAGGTTAAAAATTATTGCGATATGGAAGAGGATCTCTTCTACTTTTCTCCCAACTACAGCCCATAATGAGATTTGCCTGACATCAAGATGGCTTCTGTAAAGCATGCCTTTGCCCCCATGTACTCACTCTTATTTTTTAGGAATACCTCTTTGCTGCTTCCCCATTATCCAACTGTAGCCCATGATGAGATTTGCCTGACATCAAGATGGCTTCTATGAAACATGCCTATGTAATCACTCTATTTTTAATAATACCTCTATTCTGCTTACCCATTATCTATTAACAAAAGTTAATCCATATGATTCTTTCAGAATATTTTGAGCTTGGAGACTAACAGTAACAGGTTCAGATTGTTTGCCTCATGCATGCTAATTTGCTTTTGTGCTATTTGGTGAAGGGAATCGGGTTTTGTTCCTTCCTTATGCACATGAAGTATTTTTTACTTGACTCTGGATCTCATTTCTTCTTATTTTCATCCCCTAACAATTCTTTGAATAGGTCAATGGTTTCCCATAAATATTGTTTTTACTAATATTAACACTGCACATACATGTATTATGTACAAATTATTTCCTATCTCCTGGCAATAAGTTTATATTAGATGTAGAATTTAGAGTCTTAGCAGGCAATGATGTTTCTAGATAATCATGTAAAGAGATTAACCAACTTGGAGCTTATTAGCTTCATTGAGATGTCTTCCACCCATCATTTCAATTGCATTGTGTGTACTGTAGTTTAGTTGAGATTTGTGATATTTATGGCTAGACAGACAGTCTGGGATTAGTTAGAAGTTGTTTGCTGATAGAAGTAGAAGCTCCAGCTTCTTTGGCTGTTTTAGATAGTGCTTAAAACATTTCATTGGTGACTTGCAATATATTGAGTGAGTAAACTTTTCAAAAAGGGCAGCCATATAAGTATTGAATGTAATTCATGTACAGCATAATTTGTGAAATAGTCGCCTTAACTTTGTCTGATAAATTGAGCATCGATTGATCTTAACACTACACATGCTCTTTTAATTGAGATCGTACCTTATCAAAGCAAGGTTTCAAAATTGTTGTACAGTTTCACGTACATCTATCAGCTTGCACTTGGGAAAAAAGAGCAAATAAAGGCGTATAAAACATTTATCTGCCATGCTTGAAAATTGTAAAAATGCACATTGGCTATTACGGGTTTTTTTTATTGACACAAAAAAGCACCATAATTCCTGGAGTACAGGCAATATATTTTTTGGCTTATTGCTTGTTTAATACCTTGAGTATCCTCATCATATTATTATAAAATTTCTTCTGGTACTTCGTGTTTATGGGGAATCATGATTTTGCCTTGGAAATTGTGACAATTTCAAAATGTCCTTTGGATTTTGGGGTCGTTTTTTTTTTTACTTACTTCTGTTCTCAAGTACTGTAGTTTGCTTATGTACCTTTCTACTGCTCATCACTGAGAGCAGAAAATTCTTTGTATAATTTCCACCTATATAACATTTGCAATTATGCAAAAATCATTTATTGAAACTATTTACAAATTTAAGTTTTTGGTACTTTTCTTTTTTGGTTCCAATATCTACAAATATTTGTTTAGTATGTAACTTTATGACTATTTTTTGTAGAGATTTCCGTTCATCCTCTTTTATTGGTTTTGTGACCCTGAGAATATATTTTGTATCCTTCTTAGTGTTATTGGCACACACGACACACAAGAAAGAGTGCCCCCATATAAGCATTACTAATCAATAGAGGACCCATCCACTCCGCATTCTTTGTAGGAAAAAACTGCTCATTGAGAAGAGAATAATAATTTTTCTTATACCAGAAACAATAACTATAATAGATTATAATAAGATAGCAATGATAAGTGATTGTTTGTAGATTTTGTCACATCTGTATTTAGTTTCTCGCGTGCACTGTGAGGTTTTCTTCATGTTGTTTTTTTCTTTGCCAGAGTAAGAATATTTTCCACATAATAGCTAAGATTTCCATGTCTAGGATATACAACCTTGTTTACAGTAATATAATAGAGACATGTATCATGCTGTCATCTTCTAGTTAAGGAGACAAGTTGAGAGGAATTCTTTAGATGATGATTCAGATATAGATGAGATATGTGTGTAAGGAAATGGGGTTCAAATCTTTGTGTGGACTCCCTGTGTTCTCATTGACTGGTTTCTGATTTATTTCTCATACTTTTCATTTACTAATCTGTGTGCTGACAACACATTTCTCATTCTTTGGATGTTAAGTCTGTGTGCCACCCACTCTTTTCTCATTCTTTACATTTCAATTCTGTGTGTTGACAACTCATTTCTCATTCTTTACATTTCAATTTTGTGTGCCACCGACTCTTTTGTCATTCTTTAGATTTCAATTCTGTGCACCTACGACTCTTTTGTCATTCTTTAAATTTCAATTTTGTGTGCCACCAACTCTTTATTCATTTTTTAGATTTCAATTCTGTGTGCAGACAGTCTTGTTCTTCAGAACTCAGCTCTGTGTGCTGACTGACTCTTTTTCCATTCTCTTTTCTGTCAACAGGACCGAGAACTGATGTTTGATGAAGATGGCCGCAAAGTGGGCATCCCACGCTCACCCGCTCCCCAGAACGGCACGACCAGCCCACGCTACCGAACCCTCAACTTCACCGACCTTGGGGGATTTGGCTCTGATGCCTAACGTGGTGGGAGGCAACTCCAGCAAGACTTTGCTGCAAGAGTTTCACCCCCTTACTGATGGTCGGCTCTGCTAATTCTTCAACATTCCACCAAGCGTCTAAATTTCAAAACTCTAGAATGGCTTTCTTGCTTTTTACCGTATATACTCGTGTATAAGACGACAAGGGTAGGCCCTTAAAGAGGACCTCTTTTTATTGAAACGTGTATAATACGGGAGTAGAATTTAGATAGATCAAGAATCAAGATTCTATTGGTTCAAATTCAAGAGTAAAAGGAAAAGGAAAAATTCCATTGAGATCATGAAAATTTCCTTACATTTTAAAGGGTCTGAACACCACATCTGTGGGTATTTTGCTCCAAGCCCCAACGATCCAATCATGATCAGTGAGATGGCGGGTAGTTTCAGGTTGCCAATTTTCACTTGGGTTGTCACCCTTGTTTCCGTGATTGGATACTGATTCCTGAAAAATATTTCGTATATATGTGGCAGGGGTAGACTTGAACAAGCACAATTTTGGAAATACTCCTTGTCTTAAACACGAGTATATTCAGTACTTGGTCTGCATGCATATCTTGATAAATTGATTCAAGATCTTATTCACATTTCTCCTTTTGCATGCCTCAAAAGTACTTGTGTGTTGGAGTTTACCATCTTCTTTTTATCTCCGCCCCAGCTCTGTCAACACTTAATGGTTCCATTAGGAAAAAGAAACAGTCAAGCCATTCTGAGACTGGGGGCTACTGCAATCAGTTTAAATACATCAGAATCACACTCAAGAAGACCTGTGTTGTTTTTAAAGCAAAGCTTCATGATATACTGAATTTGCTTAAAAAGAAAAGCTTCATGGTATTATGAGAAAAGATGTGTTATGTTAAAAGCTGACTTATCCACTAGAATATCATTACAATCCCCAGCAACTTATAAGTAACTACTATTTTATTTACAGATGTAAAATGCAGAGAAGAGAGACTTCTCTAAACATTTGTGACTTTTATTTATGAACAAATGCAAAATTTAGATCAAACTTACACAAGCTTTTTTTTTTAGAGAGTTATATACCGAGTACCGTATTTATGTTGTTACAGTTACAGCCTTCCCTGTCTCTCAGTGGATCCTAGAGTATTGTGATGGACATCAAACTAACATTTGAATAAGCGAACAAGGATCCTTTCATGTCATTTTTGTGAATCAATTTATAATTCTAGTGTGGGTTGCTTTTGGAGACATGATTTAATTAGTAATTTTCAAAATCGCTTTACCGTAACCCATCTAAACATAGAAGGGCTTAATTTTTTTCCTATTGTGCATTCTTTGATTTTGGTATCATATACATATAACAATAGTGCTGATATTTCTGCTCTTTCAATTTTTTTAGTATTTATCCTTTTTTTTCTGTATTCATCCCAAGGCATACACCCTACCTCCCTTCCCAACCTACTTTTTTTTATCTGTTGGCACCACAAGTTTCAATCAATACTATCAGGAATGCAATTCTATATTTCTGTCTGCACTCACATGCCTAAAATGTCAAAGCTTCTGTCATTACAACAAACTCATGCAATTGCTGTATTGAGTCGGAGGCATCTTTTATTGTGCCTTGATAATGAAAAATATAATTTCTATATACATTTTATTATTGACATTATATCATTTTAATCCTCTGAAGGCATAGGTCTGTTTTAGCAATTACACTATAATGTGGCTTCCTGATCATAGGGTTAAGGGGAATCATGTCTCCCTATTAAATCTATCACTCTCTAAGGCAGTGACCATTGTCTTGTCATAACATTCAGATGGCCAATAAGATATTCACCTTTATCATACTCAATACCCTTAAGATGAAGTTATGAAAAGCATAAGGTCCATGTGAATGAAATGAGTATTTTGCAAATAGCAGAGAAGGGTGCAGTTATTCCCACATGGTGATATTCCCACATAATGATATTACTGCGAGACTTTCTGAGAAAGTGGTGGAGAATTGTTATGCATTTATCTCTTTGTGTCTTACAGAGAGCCATAGTCATGGCTGAGCAGATAAAAACAAAATGTCCGAAGTTGACAAGTCAGATATCGAGAACTGACCTTTGTCATGTTTGGTTGTTATTTTTTTATATCTTGATCAAATATTGTGGTTTGTGTACAGCAAGGATTAGCCCGTGTCCATTTTTGAAGATTTGGATATTATCCATTTTTATCATGCAATGAGAAACTGCTTTTTAATTATTTGGCAAAACGAAAGTGTCTTTTAAGAAGTGACTTTGAAAGACAATATGCAGCATGCAATGAGTCGTATATTTCACACCTGTGATATTACTTCCATTATTCGATTTGTCCTTTGTTTTTCATCTCTATGAATGTGATCAGTCAAAGCGCATTGTGGATATGAACATATTTATTGTTTTGGTAATCGTAGCCAGACTAGAGCTATAAAACTTAAATCCCTCTTGGACTTAACAAAACATCCCAGTGAGTTTTCAGGATAAATTTTGTAAAATTGTTACAAGGACGTGTTGACTCACATATATGTGTCCTTTAGAAAGACTCTTTACACAATTTACCTCACTTCACCCAGGTGAGATTATTAGTACCCAGCTAGACATTAGAATATTTGTTGGTATGTTAGTGTTTGAGTTTGAGCACTTGTACAATGACATTTTACACTGTATTGTTTTTATAGAGAGGCTACAGATTGTTTCAGAATGCCTTATATCTGTCTTGGTAATAGTTGATAGTAAAGTGCGAAAAGCTTGTTTTTAAGAGAGAAGTCCGCTCCATAACATAATGCAGTATATGTTATTATTACTATTGTTTTACTCTGGGCATTTAGGAACATTAGCTCAAGGCCCACTAGTATCAACTGAATTTCTTCATATACTTTGGGGGAAAAATGTGACAGATCTCCTGTTAATGGTTTTGAAAAACTTATTGGACATCTTTGCATTCTATAGTTCTTCAGCTAGAAAGGCTAAGAACTACACTGGTCACATACAGCCAGATGGATGGCAACCAGGCTTTTTGGGTACAGAGGGACTGGATGTGCTCATTTGGGTCGCTGTATATACATCCCGAGTGACTGCAAAATTTTCACTTACTTCGTATCTCACATTGCCTACAGTTCTAGAAGCTTGTCTCTGATAAGTTTCTGTATTGTCTTTTGAATGCCCATTTTTAGATTTGTTATGATAATAGTAATAATAATAACGTAGATAATTTCTGTTGCGCCTACTCCCGTGATACAGAGCTCTAGGGGCTTTACAATAATTCATAAAAACCAGAAAAAGGACATGTACACTCATACACTCTGACTCACCTGAGCGCACACATACATAGACACACGAACACACACAAATATCTCTCGATCACATACACTTACTCATCTTCGTTAAAGGAGATAATTTGATAGTAAATACAGTATTAATCATAAGCATACAAAAAATATATGATGCTCCACAGAGCATTACTCTGTCAGATTTAACTTTAACAGATGCATCTTTAGGTGTAGGCCTACTTTAAATATAGACTTAGATGTTGTATATCTCACATCATATTAGTCATTCAAGTGATAAATTCTTTGCAATTTAGTAGTCTGGGCTGTGCTTTGTTATATACTTACAATGAAAATTTTACTTCATGTGACATGGAGGAAAGTAGTCTTGGTCATAGTGTGTAGGTTACCAGTGATATTGCCTCTGATCGATACCTGGCCGCGGACGATCTGGGGGTTTTCTGCTGGGATTTTTTCCCTCTCAGTCTGGGTTGGCCCTGACAGGCAGAGTCGAAGTAGCCTTTGACTTAAATGACTTTAATTTGTTTTTGGTTATGTAAAACTTATACCAAAACCCCCCCCCCCCCTCGAAAAAAAAATGCACAAGAGACTTCCTACAGTAATGCATGAACTCAAACTTTGAAGCATGTCACATCATAATTCAGGTCTTATTTTTACTTAAACATTTTCATTGACTAAACTTGGGAAACATAAGACAAAAGCGCGAGGATCAATATAGGATTGTGCTTTTTTATTTTGGTGAAATGTTTTTCACATTTGAATTTCTTTCTAAGTTGTTTGTTAATGTGTTGTTGTTGATGGATGCATAATATGTACAAAGTTTGAAGCATTTTGATTTGCAGAGTTAGTAGGCTACAAAATAATCATTGATGTAATTCCTCGTACTTTGCCTTTGTTTATGCTGTTGTTTTTTTCTTTTTGCATTTAATCCAGTTTTAAATCAAAATTCTAGATGCCCATGATCAAATATTTTTCAGATCCTACTCTCATAACTGACAAATTTAGTCTTTATTCCTGAGATAGGTTCAAGGGATGTTCACTGTCACCTCTATAAAGTATTTTTTACCACAGGGGTGGAAGTACACCAACTGTGCTTTTATTTTTTATATTTTGCAAATCTTTAGCAAGGCTTGACCTTGGCATTTCTACAAATTCTGGGAATTTTATTCTCAGTTTTTACCATAATTTCAGCAATATCATCTGGACATATTGAGATTCTGCATCTTGAATTTTTGTACAACAGACAGTCTCTTTCAGTACAGATCCAACCACAGCACTTTCTGGTTATTTTCATTTATTCTTTAAGATGTTAGTTTTAGAATTTTGGATTTGTTTTGCAGAGAGCTGTCACTCTTTGTAGCTTTTCCACATCAGAAACAAACATGCAATGTATTTTTTCTATAAAAAAAATCAAAACAAAAACAGACTGCTCTAATTTCTAAAAGTTTTTGTTAAAGATTGGAGGGTCAAGGAATAAATATGTGTATGGGGGAACAACAGTTATATTTATTGGCAATGTTATCCTCAAGATGCAATTCACAACATTCCGTCCAACAAAATGTACTGGATTTATTTTTGTTGCGCTGATTAATATTAAATATGCATACAAATATATATACAAATGTATCCTTATATTTGTAAAAATAGGTGTGTATTTTCTCAGAGAAAGATAGTGATAGTTAGGGATAATGTTCATGTAATGTACCAAATAGATTTCAAGACCTAGACGATTGTCTGCCAGGTATTTTGTCCTTAATTAAGTTGGGCTTTTTGTTACTATTGATAAGTTTGGATTCCAAATGTTGATACTGAAAAAGTAATGCATGTATCCATGTATTTTAAGATGCTGACAGCATTCCTTCTCTTTGTTAATATCTTTGAAAGCAAATCTTTTTGTATCATGCAATACAAAAACTGACTGAACAAAGAGGGATCAAGTCAAACTGTGCTTTCTATTTACAAAAAATATTTTTTTATTTTACAAAAAGAAAAAAAACTAAAACAGCAAAAGACAACCCAAAGAGATAGAGAATAACATGATTTTTTTGGTGACCAATTCTTGGGAAAAGACATTCCACTGAATAGATGTAAGACTAACTTGTGGATATCTTATGGACTTAGAAACTATTCTTATTCTTCTTCTTTCAGTATACAAGCTGTTTCAGCTGTTTCTTATAAAATGTTTTTCTTTACAACCCCCCCCCCCCCTCCTCTCAACCACCTCTCTTTTCACTGCACAGGAAATGAAGCCTTACTCTTGAATTGCACATTGATACATTGTTTACTGCACTGAAGATCTCTCTCTAGCTCCACCGAAGGAAGATTATAGAATGAATGAATGAATATCTTATGCTTTCACAAGCTTGTCTTTAGACCAAATACCATCAGAAAAATATTTTCAGAGGAATCCTTACTGAAACAGTAATTTTTTTAAAATTCTGAAATGGCAGCACTTTTTTGTAGAAGTGGTGCCCTATTTTTACTCTGAGCTCTCCCAGAATGCATTATTTAGCCTATACATGTATTGTTAAAAAGCATTTTCAGTGTCCAGCACTTTTTTAATGTCCCAGCTAATCTTACTACATTTACAGCCCCAAGATTTGCTGCTTTAAACTCTTGTGTTAGATGTATCAAAGAAATCGAGTCTAAAGAAATATCCAGGATCAGATGAAAGCTCACATTTTTTCATTATTCAATGTATTTAGATACATTTAGTTTGTGCCTCATTCGTTACTATGATGTCGTAAGATTACATTTTGCATTATAATTATAATACTATTGCCTTTATTCACTGTTACATTTATATATGTATGCTCGTTTGTTCGTTTGTTTGTTTTTTCTTCAATTTTATTTTTGTTTTGTTGGGAGGGGGTGGGGAGGGAGCTAATCCTGTCCAGTCATGTGACTGCTGTGGATTTTAGACATTTTTTTACAAAGCTCTGTGATAATGGGTGTTGGGATTTCAACTATACATTTGTAATGTGCCTTGCTTTACTTGTATATTGTTCCTACAAAGTCTCAGTGTCATGTGTGATTTTTTTTTTTTTAGTGAACCCGATGGTTTACGGTGTACAAGGAAAATGTTTGTGGAATCAATGAGTGTTGCATGAAATGACAGACCCGCCAACCTTCCCAATTTAATCAGGAAATTTCTGAATTTGGCTGCCTTTTCCAGCATCCTGATAATGACATTATCTTAAATTCTGCAAGTCTGGAACGAATCTGTGAAAAACGGCAACCAAAAAACCCACTAAAGTTATAAAGTCTGCAAGAGGAATAGTTATTGGTTCCTCTGTGCCGGTGAAGAAAATCCTATATATATCTCTAATAAGCTTCGTAAATTTTACAACAAAAGCTAAATTGATTCTGTATTGTACTATATTGTATCTACAAATATTGTCAACTTTTTGGTTTTTAATTTGTTTATGAGAGCTAAACACAAGTCCCTAATCAGATCCCGTTTCAGGATGAGTATTGCGCCTTTTCCCTGGGATGTGTTCCTCTCAGCCCAGGTTAGCCCTGATGGGCAGGCTGGAAGTAGTGACCTGTCTCTAACATGACCTTACAGTATTTCAGGGACATAAAGCTAAAAACCAAACCAAACAAATGGAAATACGATGAGTCATGATAGTGTGAGTCTGACTCATATTTTGGCATTATTTTTCTCTTGGTTCTTGGTCCAAAAGTCATCAACTTAATTTGTCTATTTTTCCTGTTTTCATTGTACCCACCTGGTACATCTTTTCGTATTTTGTCCCTGTGTTTGACAAGGTTGTAGGCCTGGGTCATATTTTGAATTTGTCTTGTCTTGATTTTCATAGATGCGTAGTTTTAACAATATAATTAAACAATGTTTTTAAGAAAAATTCCTAATAGTTTTTTCTTGTTTTATTTTTTTTCATTCGTCCTTCCCCTTGTGTTTTTGATGAGCCGCTTTTACAGCCCAAAGGCAAACGCATTTTTCCATTCCGGGCAAAATTTATGACTGGTTTCCCCCCACCCCTTGTGGGCTTGGGACATGGCCTTTCGGTTCCAAAAGAGTCGGGATCGTTTTTAGACCACCTTGATCATGACGGGTGGCAACTCTTTCTTGTGAGCTCTATGTCTTGTGCGTTTGCTGCCTTTCCGAACATCATAGTATAGTTAAAAATGTTATTCTTATTTCGTGATCTATGTCAATTAAAATCATTGTGATCATACTCAATGTCCCCTTAAACGGGTAAATGAAGTTGAAGAATAGAAATGAGAATAATATTTTCAAATCACATTTCCGCACGAAAATGGAAAAATCCGTTTCACCTTTGGACACACTTTTGTGAAATATCGCATGAATATATCGTTGGTTGTTTTGCATAAGGGCGAATAGTACAAGGACTGTAGTGGGATATTCGCCTCTTTGCCAGACAACCAGCGATATGTATGCAACAGTAGGGCCTAGGTGTTTGGTTTGGCGCTCTGGTGGGATCTGCTGCTTCTTCTTTCTGTGCCACTACATGTATTGTCGTAATCTACTCTTTGCGCTGAAATGACCAACAGTGTCGACAGTGTAAAACCTTACGTAAAACCTATACAAGCGTTGGCGGTAGGTGGGTGTTCTGCGATGGTCTGCTCTTTCTACTTTCATCAGGGCGGTGGCGAACAGGTTTACTCTTTTCCATTTTCAACAACCAAGGGATATTTAACGTGCACACGGAGCCTATGAGATTTTTCGTCCTTATCTTACATTATACGAGAAAACTAAGTGCTGGATCTTACCTGCCCTAGGATCAGGGATGTGGTTGAATGAGAAGGAGTAGACAAGTAATACGATTAGAGAAGCAAGGTACGGTTGGCTTCACTAGTAGCTAAGAGTAGGAGAAGACTAGGAAGAGAGTGAGAGAAAGAGTCAGACAATTAGTTAAAAAAGACGAAGAAATAAATTGGGGATAAAGTGCCTGCTCTGCCCCAGGATCGAACTCAGGACCATTTGCTTGAGAGGGCAACAATATCATAACCTTCAGACCACGAGGGCCTCGAGTTTTGTTCTGGCTCAAGCTTTGCTCGAAGTAATTAACTTTGTCTCCAAATAATATATTGTTGGCCTATATTTATATTATACATGGTTTCCCCCAAACTCAACCCCACAATGATTTGTTTAAAGGCAGGGCCTATAATATACAGTGTTATTTTTTTTTCTGAATGGATCATTGCCTATTTTAAAATAAATTCTGTGGTGAAATAGCAAGACATTTTGCCTGTCACGCAGAGGACAGGAGTTCGAGGTCTACCGGTACATTTGTTTTAACACGTTAAAGTACAAGAATTTTCTTTTGTTAAACTCACAAGTAGTACCCGATACTTCACCGGGATTTAGGGGCCTACTATAGTTTGGTTGATAATCTGATTTGTTTAGAAATGACCAGGGGGCAGGTTTCTGCAAGATGGAACGCTTTGATTCGAATCCCGTTCCTTGTTTAGAGGGGTCACTAAGTGCGTTCTGCCGCAGACCACAGGTGGACCCCGAGATGGGCTCATGGACTTGACTTCTGCATCTTTGATGACCTGCAGCTGGGCCCACGCGCGGACGCTCGTGACCTCCTGTTAAACTGATTACGCCATGGTCGTCAAAGCTTAGTAACAACCATCACATTGACTAGTGTGAACCGACCGATCTTGTAAAATTGCTTGCGGGGTTATAATCTACTCTTTAACAAAGAACGAAAAATAGAACCACATAATCTAGACTCGTACTTCCGGTGTCTCATTAAAGAAGACGAAAGGTTAAAATTGGTTTCCGTTTCCGGTTTTATATCCCTTGCAGCACTGTAAGACCAGTTAAGAGACGGGCTACTTCGACCTTGATCGTCAGGGCCAACTCGGGCTGAGAGGGAAAAAAATCCCAGCAGACAAAAACCCAGATCGCCTGCGCGTTAGACCGAACTCGGGTCTTCATTGGATAATTTACTGCCATTATCGACACAACACTTGGACATGGTGGTTGAAACCATTGATTCAGAGACAGAACCATGCGTATATTACGTTATTTTAATGTTACTCTGGTGCAGTAACAAGTGAACAAATTCAGAAAGTTTGTCGCAATATGCTGAAACAAATAAATTTTAAAAAAATGGAAAAGCGAAAAAAGAAAGGGAGCAGATAAGGACTTGGGCAGTTAGGAATGAAAATAGAGAAAAAGAGAGAGAGAGAGATTGAAAGAGCGAAAGAAGACAGAGCACGTTATATACACACATAGAGAGAGGGGAAGGGTGACTGGGGAGAAGAAAAGGAGAGAGAGAGAGAGAAGTGGTTGAGACAGGGAGAGAGAGAGAAGAGATAGGGGGAAAATAGAAAGAGTTCCTAATCACTCCCAATGCTGAGTAAGAACCCAAAGATAAGGCATGGCCGGTCATCAAGTGAAATGACGTTTCGGACTCGGTACAACTTGCATTGCATTATTTGCATACAGGTAGGCAGGCTAGTTCTTGCCTATCTAAGAGATGAAAGGGGGTGGGGGCGGGTGTTTGTGTGTGTGTGGGGGGGGGGGGAGGGGGGAGGTGATGCTTCTTGGGATGTGTCGTTAAATCCATACGAAATCTCCTACCATCTTCAGTTAAGATGTGACAGTTTTGCACGAGAGCGTGGGTCGTGGCCTTGGGTCCAGCTGCTATCTACATTGTCCCTTATGCCCTGGAAGAATCGGAACAAGTCAGTGTTTGTGGTGAAGTGCAAAGATGAGGACACACCAAGTTCACAGCGCCTTTCTAGTAGTGCTGGCACTCACTGGCCTCAGTAAGTCAACGCTATTGTTACGTCGCTCGTACTTATTTCTGTTATTTTGACAAAAAAATTGTGCTTCTGTGGGCCGATTTATACGTTTATGTGCACTGGTATTTTCAAATGCCACAAAGTAACTTCAAATATTGAATTGTAAGATGAAGAACCACGGTGTAACTGTAATGTTCAAATGCCCAGTAAGCAACTTTTCATTGTGACGTCATACAGGAGAATTTTTCAATTACGAGTACAAACTCTTTTATGAAAATTGAAATACCGCATTTTGCTATATGATATTTCAGTTGTGACTTTGTTACATTTGAAGTTGGTGTACTTATTGATCTTTCTATGTTTATATTTGAGGTTGCATTGTGCCATATGAAATTGCAATGCGGCATTACCTCCCTGCCTACCTACCTCCCTCCCTCCCTCCCAACCTCCCCCCTACCTACCTACCGACCGACCTATCTACCTACCTACCTACCTTCTTACCTACCTACCTACCTACCTTCTTACCTACCTAGCTAGGCTACCTACCTACCTACCTTCTTACCTACCTACCTACCTACCTACCTTCTTACCTACCTACCTACCTACCTACCTATCTATCTATCTATCTATCTAACTATCTACCTATCTATCTATCTATCTATCTATCTATCTATCAATCTATCTATCTGAATCACTACAGCTGCCAATTACCAGCACTTATACAAGCTGAAATATTGTTATTACTACTACATATTTATCATAATATACTGAGCATCAAAAGTAACGGGACACTTTTGGATAACGATAAAGTCCCGGTATTTGTGAAGAAACCTAAGGAAATTTATTAAGGAATATTAAGATAGCAATGTTGAAGTGGAATTCAACACTTTTGGTAACAGCCAACAGCCATGAATAAAAAGAGTAAAAAATCAATCGTACAAAATTTGACAATTTCTAAGGTACTGAAAGTACAGTTCAACGGCAGAAAGGTAGAGTAGGAAAAAAATTAAGGCGCTGGAAGAAGCAAACAAGGTCCAGATAAAACAAACAGAGATATCACTGATATACATTTGTATGCACGCACGCATGCGATGAAAGTCGATTCAAGGAGCACCACCTTGGGGTTCAGTACAACTTGTGTGTGGCATAAGATCGATGGTTTCGGCTACACGTGGATGAAGGACAAGTTCAAAGTGTCATTTGCGGATGGTGGCTTCGAATCTGATGACGAGATGCCCCATGGTACAATTAAAAGTGTGTGCACCGAGCAAATCGTTTCGGTGGTGGACTGTCATGGTTTGGGCAGGTTCAGCACTAACCACAGAACAGAACTCGTAACTGTCGTCGACAGTAGCTTAAAAGAGTAGACTCACATCGACACTATCTTACTTGAGCATGCCGTACCCATCTCCAACGTTCACAGAGAACTTGAGTTACTGCTACATGACAATTCAAGGTCACATTCAGCCACTCTCACCCAGAACTTCCTCCAGACTCAACGATTCGGTGTTTTGGAGTGGCCTTCTCTATCACCCAATCTTCACCCATCGAGCACGTGTGGGGCGAACTGGGTCGGCGTGTGAATAGTAGGAGACGACGGATTCGAACCGTGCGAGAACTGGAATATTATGCCCTAAAAGATTAGTGTGAGGCCACACCCCAATATTCCTTCGTAAAAGTGACTCGTTTCACGAGCAGTTGCTTTTCGGAATGCTTAGCAATGGTGGGGGCCATACATGATACCGACAGTTGTCAAACCGACCAGCAAATGCTTAGATTCTCTTCTTTTTATCCTCTTTTTGTGAATAAAAAACCTTTGTTTGAGTGCATAAAAAGGGGCAACTCTCATCTTTCTCTTTGGTTATTCTGAACCTTGATTTCTTCTGCCAACGCTTTAATTTAATTCCATCTCCCCCACTCTGCATTTTTAACTTAGAACAGTGACGTCAAAATTTGTACCATTGATGCTTTACTCTTTTGTTCATGGCGGTTGGATGTTACCAAAAGTGTTGAATTTCACTTTAATATTGCAATTTTCAGATTCCTTAATGGATTTCCTTAAATTTGATACCAAACACAAGAAGTTTTTCCACAAATATCGGGACTTTATCGTTGATCCAAAAGTGTCCCGTTACTTTTGATGCTCAGTATGTATAAACTTGTTTTTCTCCCTTTACCCTCAATCTAGCGCTCTCGCATCCCGGTCATGCAAACCCAGAACCAAAGCTGGTCTTCCACGAGTCCAACGGCACTCTCCACCTAAGTTGCGAATTGGATGACCCGCCTTTAAACGACCGGGTGCAAAATTGGATTCGAACAGAAGTCCTCACAGGTCATCGAAGAGTATTGTTAAAAACCGTGCCTTATACCAATTCCATGCGTAGACGGATTAGTGTGGAAGTGCCCTTATCAACTTTGAACCAGCATATTAATGAGGTAATTTCTTACACAAAAAAAGAGGGAAGGGAGTATTTATGAAAGGGCTTATAATGGTTTTTATTTTCCTTTTACATTTTTTTTACGTCCCATGGAACCATGTAAGGTCATTTAAGAGACTGGTTATTTTGATCCTGTCTGTCTGGGCGAACCCGGGGTGAATCCCAGCAGAAGTGCGAGGTCGTCCGTACTTGGGATCGAACTCAGGTCTTTCGAATGATCGGCGAAGAGCCTAACTATTACACCACAGACGCCTGCGTTTCATCTTAAAACGGTTTGCATGATGTCGATCAATATTGGGTTCTCTAATATAGATAAGACCGCTACCCCCGGTGGCAAGAGAATGCGCACTCCTTCAACTAAATACGCACAGTGAAAAAGACCTCAATAGGACACGCATAGACAAAACATAGTTTGATTGAATAAACCTCAAGGTAAAAGAATTCCACAATACGAACAAGAGGCTAAAACAGTTAAAGAAGCTGGTGCCTCTATTAATAAATAACTCCAAACTACTAACTCTAATGAGGAAATGCAGCACATAATCAGTCTTCTACATCTCGAGGTGGATAGGTTACATTTTCTTCGGTCTGTCCTAGCAGAAACGCGTGTTAGGTGAAGATCCTAAAAATAACACCACAGACGCCGGTTGATGGTTCTTTGGTTACCAGTTTTACGGCTCTTGCAACACCGTAAAGTAATTTAAAAGACGGGTTACTTCTACTCTGCCCGCGTAGGCCAACCCGGACTCAGAGGGACAAATCCCAGCGCAAAAGCTCAGATCCTCCGCACGTGGGATCGAACTTATGTCTCCCGCATGAAAGGCGAAGGGCTAACCATTACACAAGAGACGCCATTGATGGTCCTTAGTTTAAGTTCATCCATTTGAGCTGGCGCGATGATCGAGACAGTGTCGTATTTTGTCTGGATTGCTCTTTCATTCATCATTCCTTCATACCTTCCTTCTTCTATCCTTCCTTGCTACACCCCTTCCTTCGAACCTTTCTCCCTTCCTTCCTTCTTTCCTTCCTTCTTCTTTTTCTGTCTTTCGTTGTTTCTTTATTTTCTCTCTATTTAAAAAAAAATATATTTTCAATTATTCCTTCTTTGTCCTTTAAAAAAGAAAAATTTGGGTTTTGTTTGTTGTTGTTGTTGTTGTTGCAGGAGTGGTCCTGTCGAATGTCTTGGTACAGAGCGGATGACCGTGGTCATCGGCACCTCATAAAACTCTGGAGGGGGCCAGACCAGTTTCTGGGAATAAAACCAGTTATGCACGAGATCGAGCTGGAGGAAGATGAAGTGGGGACAGTGAGCATCGTATCCACGGTAAGATCACGGGTTTGATGAAACGTTGGTTTGTTGTTTCTCCTTCTTATTTTTTTTTTTTTTGTTGGTTTGTTTTTTTGTTGGTTTGTTGTTGTTGTTGTTTTTCTTTTTTTTTCTTTTTTCCGTCGCGTGTGGTGTGGTTTGATTTGGTTACCAGTTTTACGTCCTCTGCAATACTGTAAGATAATTTAAGAGACGGACTACCTCGACCCTGCCTGTCAGGGCCAATGCTCTTACTTTTATTAGTATCCTAGTATCCGTTCCTCTCCAACACATCAGTGACTGTGGTATAGTAGTTAGGATTTTCGTCTTCCATGCAGAGGACGTGAGTTCGAGGCCCAAGCGGGACGATAACGTGTTTGATCAAGCATGATTTTCTTTTTGTGCTAGGACAGTGTGCCCTCAGCCTTGGTTGGCCCTGACAAGGAAGGTCGAAGTAGCCCATCCCTTCAATGACCGTACAGTCTTGCAAGGGAGGTAAAGCCAAATTTCCAAACCAAACGCTTCAGCATAATATCTGAATAATTTATCATGATATCATTATCATAATCTTCTATCTCTCTCAAACTCTCCCTCTCTTTCTTTCTTTCTCTCTCTCTCTCTCTCTCTCTCTCTCTCTCTCTCTCTCTCTCTCTCTTCCCACTCTCCCCCCTCCTCTCTATCTCCCCCTTTATTTTCATTATCATCATTACCATCCTTTCCGCATCAACATAATAATGCGATGTTAATCAACTATATTATCATTTCTGCCGAAAGATTCCTATCGTCTGCGACAGTTCTGACCCGTCTGCGTGCTGCTTGACCCTTGACCTTCGTGTGAGCGGGGCACCGGCCAATCTAGCTGTGGGCACACAGTGTCACTATGAGATCTGCGGCACGGACTGGAATCCAGAGACTCAGAGCGCTACGGTGGACATACCCGTCATAGCTTCACGGTTAGTCCAACGACCAGGGTCGCATAATCAGGTAATCTAGGCAATTATTGCCTAGCGCCCCGCGCCTGAAGGGGTCCTGCGCTTCTGGGCATGTACTGTGAGGATAAGAAAATGTACACGAACTTTTTTTATCTTTGTAATTCACCTCTTCGCTCAAAAGCCTGTCGCTGTTATTTACGTTCTGCTATAGATAGGGAGCAATCATCGAGTAGGCCTATAGTGGGGGCCCCGCGCTTCAAGATTTGAAGAGGGCCTCGCGCTTGGTTAATGCGGCCCTGTCGACGACTGTCAACGATCGGTGTCTTCGGTTGCCAGTTTTGCGTCCCGTGCAACACTGTAAAGTCAGTTAAGAGATGTGTTACTTCGATCCTGCATACCATGGCCGTGCTGAGAGGGATGAGTCCCAGAACAAAAATGAGATCGTTCGCACATGGGATCGAACTCGGGTCTTCCGCATGATAGGCAAAGAGATTAACCATTAAATCACAGTCCCAGATTACCAGTGTCTGTGGTGCAACGGATAGACTCTTGGCCTATTACGCAGAAAACCCGAGTTCGATTCCCACGAGTGGACGACCATCTGCGTCTTTCTGCTGGAATCCAGTAAAGAAATTCAATTCTTATCATGTGCCCCTCCCTTCACCCCGAAGCCCAAACAGCAGCAACAACAACAACAACAACAACAACAACAAGAGCAAAAGCAAAAGCAAAAGCAAAAAATAACAACAGAACACAACAAAATTAACAAAAAAATTTAAACCGTAAAAGAACATGCTGGTATAAAAAGAAAACCTTTCTGATTGTAGAGAAACTTTTCTCTTTGAAAAGAAACCATCCTACCAATACAGAAACCTTTCTGTCAGTAAAGAAACTTTCCCTTTCTTTCAGTAGAGAAACTTTCTGTTTGTAGAGAAGCCTTTCTATCAGCATAGAAACCTTCATAACAATAAAGAAACCTTCCTATGAGTAAAGAAACCTTCTCATCAGTAAAGAAACCTCCTTGTCAGTAAAGACACCTTCCTATCAGAAAAGAAACCCCCTTGTCAGTAAAGAAACCTTCCTGTCAGCAAAGAAACCTTCCTATCAGTAAAAAAAACACACTTCCTATGAGTAAAGAAACCTTCTCATCAGTAAAGAAACCTCGCCAGTAAAGACACCTTCCTATCAGTAAAGAAACCTATCTATCAGTAAGGGAACCTTCATGTTTGTATTGCAGAGACGACATTGACGACGGAACCAAAGATGTGTGGATGCGTTTCTGGAATCTCGACCCATCTGGCGGGGGTGAACCGCATCAAATATGGAAAGATGTGCCGGTGAGGAGTTAAGAATCGGAGATTATTTGTCGTGAATATTGATTATCTGAGAAGAGGGAGGGCCAATTGCGTCTCTGGTGTGATGCTTGCTCTTCACCTCCAACGCAGGTGACGTGAGTTCGAGGCCCAAGTGGGGCAGTATATTTGATTGTATAATATCGCATTTTTCTGCTGGGACATTGTCTGTCTCCGTCCGGGTTTGACCTGACAGGGAGGTTTAAAGTAGCCTGTCTCTTAAATGACCTTGCAGCGTCATTAAGCCAAAAAACAAAGTAAAGGGGAAGGCTAAAATAGCTAAAAATAGCTGGTGGCTATATAAATAAATAACTTTAAACGAACAAAACCAAAGAAAAGGTCATGGATTTTGTTATGAACTGAGAGAGTTTGGACATTGACATATATTGGTTACATTGATACATTGGAGAGGAGGGGACATGAAAATTTTGGATGCCCGGGAAGGGAGAGTGACGAATACTTTAAACAGACTTTTATATCGGAACGATGAACAAATTATTAGGAAAACAATGAGGTTAAGAGTTAGAGTTGTTTATTTACAGAGGCACTAGCTTTTTGGCTGTTTTAGCCGAAAACAGTAGGAGGAAACGTCATTGATTAATGCACATATTAATTCCACTCAAGACGATAAGCAAAGACTAGGCCTAATTAACATAAGACCAGTGCCAAAATGTAGAATCCTATAGATCCAAAAATTCTGTCAAAAATTATTCAGAAAACTCTTTTTGTTATCGGTCTAGTTGTGTTTTTTACTAATTTAGATGGACCGACTGTGGATGACAAGGACCAATAGTCACATGACTTCGCCCCCCCCCCTCCTCTCCCCCACTTTCTCCTTCTCCCCTCAGATCCATGCCGTTCACGTCAAGGTTAAGGACATTGCCCCCGGCGTGTGCACAATAACTGGTGACCCGCACGTGCGCCCATTCGAGTCGACATCGCGGTACACCTTCTTTGACGTGGGAGATTTTGTCTTGTATGAGAACCCAAGCGCAGACGTTGAAGTGCACGGCAGGTAGGCCACCTATCTTAAAGTACATGGCGTAAAGATGGTCTTTGTTCTTTTTCATTCAGCAATATAATAGATAGGTAATAGTATTATGAAGGCCCTCGGGCACTCTGACGATTGGAAAGTATCGTTTAACCGTTAGAAATGTCGTTTGATGGGTACGTTTTGTAACTAAAACTTTTTCTCGCAAACTAAAATTCCGCAACACGCCAAATAACGTGTGGCGTTTCAGAAAATGTAAAGAAAGGAGGTGGCCACTCTCGCTACTCTGTCGTTCTATGTGCAATAAGTGTTATCTCCACTGCATGCATTGCTAAGTCCTCCATTTTATTTGCGCAAAATACTCTCAAAATTGACTTTTACTCTGCGTAATCTGTAAAGTTTTCAGTGTGTATTAGGCCAATGTGCTTCCGTCGCCTTTTTGTGCTCTCCGTAGGATCTCTCTTTTTCGACTGCTCCGGCAAGAGAAAATAAAATAGAAACTGCATATTTCGCTTCCTAGTCAAGGGGCAGGGTGAGGCAAAGACTATGGTGTTCACTAACGGGCGACCTAAAACATATAAAAAGTGACCCAAACATTTATACTGGCCCTGTAAAACTTCAAAATCCTCCATTCGAGTCGAGATCTTGGCGCGCGTTCTTTGACGTTTGCGACTTCGTGTTGTATGACATTGAGAACCCAAGCACGAGTGTTGCAGTGCACAGTACGTAGGGCACCTACACAATATTAAAACACTAAACCTCCCCCCCCCCCACTCTCTCTCTCTCTCTCTCTCACACACACACACACACACACATGCACGCACGCACGTACACACATATTATTATGATGCGCACAGACGCATTTCCAATACAGAAATCCATCAAA
>JAUKPP010273986.1:0-11046 GCA_032273245.1 Phyllaplysia taylori | reverse complement strand
CGTCCCGGGATCGAACCCACGACCATTGGCATGAGAGGCAGACACCACTAACCTCTAGACCACGAGAGCCCCCTCTTTTGCTGTTTTAGCCTCTTCAAGAAGGTTGAAATAAGAATGTTTCAGAGCAACAAAATTCCAAAATACAAATCAGGTGCTTTGCCACTCGAGTTTTACGCCATTTTCCTAAAACTGAATATTTCCATCTTGGTTGAACTTGTAACATAGACCCAAGTAAGTCTGTTTTCTTCGATGCGTCGGTTGTTTTGCAAAAGGGCGAATAGTACAAGGACTGCAGCGCCGTATCCGCCTCTATGCTAAATAATCAGCAGCTATAGTGATAGAGGCACCAGCTTCTTTGGCTGTTTTAGCTTGTCTAAAAAATGTAGATAAATAGTTAGGTCGTAAAGGAAGCCTCATGAAGACAACCACGCGTGGATCACCATTCAGATTTGTTCAATTATCTTTTGTTATCCTCGCTTCCATTGTATGAACCAGATGAGCGTTTCGAGGCTTCGTTTCTCCTCGAAAAAATAATCCAAGGCAAACAGTGAGGACGACGACGTGTCGCACAGTAAGTCAGTACTCTTATGTGTGACCAGTCTGATCTACGAGATGGTGCTCAGTGGTCCACCCTGCCTTAATGAGCGGTCATTGCCCTTGGAGATGAACCTTTGTGTCTTTTTTTACCTTGCTTCCCCCTTCCCTCCCCCCCCCCCCCTCCCCCTTATTATTTTTCCTGATGTTGGTTTTGCTTGGTTTTCTTTTTCTTTATTTCTTTTCTTTTGTTTGCTTGTTGTTGTTTTTTGTGACTTGCAGCACAGTTATGTAGCCTCCATCGCCTTTCAGGGGGGATGTTCCGGCGCTGTGGTGTAATGGGTCCGCTCTTTGCTCATCATGCGGATGACCAGAGATCGATCCCGCGTTCGGACAGTCTGGGTTTTTTTCGGATGGGAGTTTTTCCGTCTCAGCTCGAGTTGGCCCTGACTGGTATGGTCAAAGTAGCCTGTCTGTTGAAGGACCTAGCAGTGTTGCAGGGGACGTAAAACTGGTAATCAAACCAAACCAAAGCCAATCATTCAGTTCCAATGCTTCGAGGTGAAAGGATGAAAACAGCTCGAAGGCTCTATGACGTGGCAAAAATTTGTGAAAAATATTTTTAATTTGCAGCAGTATGATCGTGTCCTAACGTAAACTCATGTCAGGCCGTAAACTTTTACAAAATACTGCGTCATTTACTACAACATCATAGAAATACCCAGCTCATTTGGCTCGGGGTTTTTTTATCCTTCCGGTGACTCATGTGGTGCGGTGCAGTGCAAAAAGACTATTATTTTTATTTAGGAGCATCTGCTTATAAGAATAGAAATATTTATGCATCTTGATTTACCCTTTCATTTACGCTATTATATTTTTCATGCTTTCTTCTCCCAATGGTTAACTCCATGGATTCCGGACCAGCGTCTGTGGTGTAATGGTTAGGCGCTTCGCATATCACACAGAGGACGTGAGTTCAAGGCCCGTATGGGCTGTTTTTTTTATCGAATGTATCTCTGTTTTTTTCTGCTAGGACAATGTCCCTCTCAGCCCAGGTTGACCCTGTCAGACAGGGTCGAAGTAGCCCGTCCCTTAAATGTCCTTACAGTGTTGCAAGGGACGTTGAGCCAAATCAAAGCAAAGCATGGATCCCGGAGTCTGTGGTGCAATGGTTAGGTAGAGACGACCCGATTTCGATCACACTTGCGGTCGATCATCAGCATTTTTCTGCTGGGATTCATCCCTTTCAGCCAGAGCTGGCCCTGAGAGCGCAAGATAATACCAATTTACACGAATCTATATTTCTCTTGGACACCCACGGAGTCTGTTATTTAACAAAATATGAGCTCTAAAAACAGTATCAGGTCTTCCAAAACAGGCACTTGTTTACGGAGCTGTGTCTTTCCATGGGGCTCAGCGGGGTCTGTAATTTAAATTTCGCCGTGGGTCTTCTCGTCAGGAGCTTCGTATACTGTAATGGCAGCGGATATTGCTTTCTGACTCGCCAGCTCTTCCCATCTATCTTTCCAAGATATCTCTCTTTCTCTCTGTCCCTCTCTGTCTTTCATTCTCTCTTTGTCTTTTTTTTTCATTGTTACTCTTTCTTTCCATCTTTTTCTGTCTGCTTTTTCTTCTCTCAATTTGTGTCCCTTTTTCACCTTTCCTTCTGTCTCTCCTCTCCTCTCTCAATTTTTAAAACTATTTGTTGCTTTTTGCTATTACTCCTCCGTATCTCTCTCTCACTCTGTCTATGTCTCCCCCTATGAGGCTCACTCTCTCAAACTCTGTATCTTTCATCATCAGTGTCTGGACTTTTCTCTCACTTTCGCTCTCTCAAACACACACACACACACATACACAGAAGGTGAGAGAGAGAGAGAGAGATAGAGAGAGAGAGAGAGAGAGAGAAATTACCCCCCCCCCCCTGTAAAAAAAATAATAATTCTTCGACAAAATACTTCCTTTGGCACGAATGTCGCATACGACCTATCACTGTGTCCCAGAAGACCCGTCGCAGACAGCGGTTCGAGGTTTTGCCACAATGCTTATAACAGATTCCCTAAAAAAAAACCAGAAAATTTAAGTCCCCCCTTCCCTCAACGACTCTTACGAAAGAGAGACAATCGTGAAAAAAGTAGAAAAATTGAGTTTAGATGCGAGAATAATCTGGTCCCCAAAAAGACCAAAGAAGTAGAATAATTTGATAAAATAATGCTTGACTTTTCCATTTATTCAATTCTAAACTGACCTGGCGTGAAATCATTTTGGAGTATCTTTTTTAACGTTAAAACAGCTTTTTTTTCTTGTGTTTGTGTGACGTCCTGTGGCTTTTTATGTCTCTCTAGCTGACCCTTTTCTCACTCTCATCCCTTACATTATTGCCTTCTCTATCACGTCTTTGATATAAGGCTTAGACTCTTAAACTATCATGCGGAAGACCCTAGTTCGATCCCCATGTTGGACTAAATTAATATCTCCATCCTTTGGCTAGAATGTTCTGTCCTACTGAGCCTTTCTCAGGGAGACAAAGAGAGAGAAGAAAGCAGAAGTAAGACAAAGATGGAAAAAGAGAGTAACAATGAAAAGAGACAAAGAGAGAGTGAGAGAGAGAGAGAGAGAGAAAGATGTGTTGAAAGGAGAGATGACGTAGTAGGGTCGATGTAGCTCGCGTCTAAAGTGACCTTATATTGTTGCGAGGGGCATAAAAGATAAGAACAAACCAAAAAAACTGCCCCAAACAAATTGATTTGTTTAAGATTTTAAAAAAAGCGTAGAGTGCTAGAGCTACTCTCAAATTTGAAATACTTCGTATGAGAACAAAAAATAGCGTCACATCACTTCTCTGTGACCGTGTTTCTCGGTGGCGATTAGGTCTAAGTCGTGAGGGAGACAAGAGCGGACAATTTTATTACCATGGCGGTGAACAGCTGGGAGGTTTGGAGGTAGTGTGAAACACGCGGATAATGCGATTAGTGAGTGGAGAGCAAGAGGTGAAGGTGATATTGGGACGAGGGTGACTGTCGTCTCTTTGCACTTGGTACTCTTTTTTTATTTTTCATTTTTTTCTTGGGGGGATAGAGATGAAGACAGAGGGGGAAGGGAAGGGGATAGAGAGAGATTGAGAAAGATGGCGAGGAAAGAAGGGGATGGAGAGAGATGGTGAAAGATGGGGAGAAAAGAAGGGATAGAAAGAAATTGAGAAAGTTAAAGAGGGGGAGGAAAGAAGAGATATAGAGGGATAGAGAAATATGTGGAGGAAAGAAGGGGATAGAGAAAGATGGAGAAAGAGAGGGGGGGGGGGGAGGAAGGTTTTATTGTTTAGCTTTGGTTTGATTTTGGCTAACTTCTGCAACACTGTAAGGTCATTTAATGGACTGGTGACTTCGAACCTGCCTGTCAGGGTCAACCCGGGCTTTGGTTTAACGCCCTATGCAACGCCGTAAGGTCATTTACGAGGCGGGACCTCCGAACTTTACGTCCATCTCCTATAGGACGGGGGTCGGTGCCATGAAAACTCCGAAAAAATACCGACGAACCTCTCCCGGATTCGAACCCGGGACCTCCTTGTCTGTAGACACACGCACTACCGCTTGGCCATCGACGTCCAACTGAGTCAGGGATGGAGAAAAGAAGAAAAAAAGAGGGAAGGTGATGAGGAGGGGGAGAGACAGTGAGACAGACGGGATGGGGAAGGAGTTAAGAAGAAATAAGTGTATTGACAGAGATAAAGACAATGAAGGAGTAAGGGACAGGAAGACAGGCGTGAGGAAGAAATGGGAAGAGATAAGTGGATTTAGAGAGAGAGTGAATTGTGATGAGCGTGAGGAGAGGGGAAAGTAAACAGAGTAGAGAAAGAGGGGATTAGGAGGGACAGAGACAGAGAGGGGCATTATAGGGAGACAGAGAGTGATAGGATGAAAGAGGTTCGGAGCTCGGAAAAGGGAGACAGAATTCATGAGTTAGTGACAGTTAGAAATTGAGGTATTGTGTGGGGCTTTTATTTATTTTTTTATTTTATTTTTTTATTTACCAATTTTACGTTCCCTGCACCACTGTAAGGTCATTTTAAGAAAAATGCTACCTCGACTCTGCCTGTCAGGGCCAACCTCAGCTGTCAGGGCCAACCACGGCAGAGAGGAAAAAGATTCCAGCAGAAAAACAACAACAGATCGCCCGCGACTGGGATCAAACTCGGGTCTTCCGCATGACAGGGGAAAAGCCTAACCATTACACCACAACGCATATGAACTGTGTTTAGAGAGAAAGCAAGAGGGAGGGAGAGAATCGCAGAGGGTAAAAGAGAAGCAGAGAGAGAGGGAGAGAGAGAGAGAGAGGGCGGAAGAGAGAAAGATAGAGAGATTTAAAAATAGGTGAGTCGAGGGAGAAACAGAGAGACCACCGGCAAAATCAGGGTTAGAAAGACAAGCGAAGGTCCTACAGACAGGGGACAAATGCAAAAACAATGAAAGAAAGGACAAATAATGGTCATAAAAGACAGACCGGGCGTCAAATCTGATCAAATCACGTTTAGACACAAATTGTATAAGGTGAGACGGAATGAATTTGAAGAAAGAAATAGAAACTTAATGTGCTACAAAATGAGATAAGATGAGAATCAGATGCATTTTATTATCCACGAGGGAAATTCGCCATAAAGCAACATGCTGTAAGGTTAGCCTACTTCTTTTTCTACTATAATAAATGGGTGAATGTTGGACAGTCTACTACAGTCAAACCTGTCTAAGACGACCACGTAATTTCGAGAACAAAGTGGTCGTTTTTAGACAGGTGGTCGTCTTAGAGAGGGATGATATATAGAAGAAATACAATTTGGGAGTCGGTAGAAAGTGGTCGTTTGGGCAGTTGGTTGTCTTGCAGAAGTGGTCGCTTGAGCAGGTTCAACTGTATTTTAGCCAGTGGGTTCAAGTTACGCTCTTTGCTCGCTAAAAAATGGGGATACAGTCAAACCTGTCTAGGAAGACAACCCAATGTCGACAAGAAAAACGATCGCCGAGGACAGGTGGTCATTCAGAGAGGGTTAATAATACAAAATAGAAATAATGTAATTTGGGAGTCGATAGAAAGTGTTTGTTTGTGCAGGTGGTCGTCTCGTATAAGTAGTCACTTGAGCAGGTTCTACGTTGTAAAATAAACCCAAAAAGCTTACGATGTCGTTACCAGGCTTGCTGTGACAGAATCTGAAGTTCTTGTAGTGCAGCTGTAACCTTGCTCTGTCTCTGTCTCTCTCTCTCTCTCTCTCTCTCTCTCTCTCTCTCTCTCTCTCTGTCTCTCTCTCTCTGTCTCTCTGTCACTCTCTTTCTCTCTCAATCTTTCTCTCTTTCTATTTTTCACCCTGTCTGTCTCTCTCACAGTCTCTCACCACCGTTTCCGCATTATAGAACAAATTAGACTAATGCCGTCTCACCTCTTCCCCAAAGAGGATTAATACAGTAAACGCGAGACTGCTTCGACCCAAGGACATACCTTATAAAATCCCTGGACCCACAAACCCCTCTCTACAAGTTATAATGGCCTTATTGCTCTAACCTAAATGAACAAGTTGGTAGCCCTACGTACTTGACTATTCCATAAAGTCACCTTTGTCATCTTCCGAGTGGGTAAGTCTAGATTTTATAATGCATCTTTTACTTTCATGTACTGGCTGTTCTGGTTAGGCTGACCGACTCGTGATCGGAAGGTTGAGGGTTCGAATACCAGCTCGGGCTCTAGGTTGTGTCCTTGGGAAAAGCATTATAAATATACGAATTTTTCTCACTTCACTCAGGTGTTAATGCGTACCCGGCTATAGACAGCGAGCGATCTTGTCCGTATGTTAGTGCTTTAGCGCCTGTAAAATGGCAGCTTGCACTGTATGCTTCCCAGGAAGTTGAGAAGGTTTCGGAATGACTTGGTCATATCATTTTCATCATTATTAATATTGTTATTATTAGAATTATTACTATTATTATCATTATCACTATTATTATTATTATTATTATTATTATTATTATCATTATTACTTTATTATTATTACTCATTATCTTACACATCTTAGTTGACAATTTATCCTCCCAAAATTTATACCATGAATCGCCATTATGTCATGGTTAGGCATGTTCGCCTTAAATGCAGGTAGAGAAGAAATTCACACACCACAACCTAAAAACACAGTGTAACATGATTTTAATGATAAATATGTCCTCATGAAATGAAGAAAAGTTTAAGAATGATATAGAGGAATAGGCAAATTTCCGATTGGATCCCTTTCAACACTATCTCCGTTGGAGAACCACTCATCTCCTTATTCACCTTAAATGCAAAGGACGTGAGTTCGAGGCCCATGCGAGGTAGGTTGTTTAATCGAGTAAAATGAAATACGAGCTCCGTTTTTCTGCTAAGACAGTTGTTTCTATCCCTCTCAGTACGGGTTGGCCATGACAGGGAGGTTCGAAGAAGCCCGTCTCTTGAATGACTAAACAGTTTTGGAATCGATGTTAAGCCAAAACCAAACCAAACTTATACTATTCAGAGTCCTTAACATATGAAAGCGATCTACTTTTATCCTGGGCTAAATTATTGTAAAATTCAGGCGATTTTAAGGAGCTTGAAGGAAAATTTTCTGGAACAGAGTTTCATTTTTAGAACATCAAAATAACGGAATAAAAACAGAATCCTTCCACCACGTGGAGCACTTCGAAGACACTTTCATGGTCCTGCTATAATAATGGGTTATGGGATGAATACTACGCTGCGTATAAAGGAAAGTTTTTTGGAGAGGGCTTTAAAAATCTGAAAGTAAACATAATAATAAATAAAGCCTTCAGCCCAACATCAGAGGAAAATAGGCCAGTCTTTTATTCGCTATTTATATTAGAAAAACCCAGGGTTATTTTTATGCAAAGCAGATCTACCCCCTCTTTTCAGGGAATCTCGTTGTTGTTTTTATTTTTATTGAGTGAACAGCTCTATTCAATGGCACGGGATTATAACTTAAACGAAAACAGCAGCAACATTAATACAATGAACATAACATCTGTCAGTCATCACGTTTTAGCTTAGGCACATCGGAAACACTAGTGGAATTTATACGGGTCACATCCCCCCCCCCCCTTTTTTTTTCTATGTCATGTTTTTCATACGCATCCATCTCTTTAAACAACCCGCAGGTATAGGCATGTTAAATGGTATTTTAAAAAAATGATAAAGTACTCAACTGTTGCTGTGTCCCTGGTGGTAGCGGGCAAAAGCGGCTTTCTGTAAAGTTATTTTTTATCAATATTGCACAAAGAAGTCGCTTTTTCAAGAGCACATTCAAGTTTGTTTTATTTTGGTTTGGTTACCAGCTTTACGCCCTGCTGCAGCACTGTAAGGATATTTCAGAGTCAGGCTACTTCGACCCTGCCTGTCAGGGCCAACCCAGGCCGAGAGAGAAAAATCCCAGCAGAAAAAACCGAAGATCGTCCGCGACCGGGATCAAACTCGGGTCTTCCGTATGACAGACGAAGAGCGTAACCCTTACAACACAGCGTTAGTTATAAATTTGAATGAAAGCATCATGTCAATACATTGATTACAATGTAGTCTACTTAGTGTAATGATGTGGGACAGCATAAATCCGATATTAGTTTGATGTAGCTGCATTTATTGTGTATGTTCGATCACCCTCTTGAGCGATGAACTGCGCTTTTTCGGTCCAAATATTCAGCATACCTACATTTGCTCTCGGTTTTTAGTAGTACACGTCTTTCTGTAGTTCTCACATTAAATATTTTCGTAATAGAAGTGTGATGTCTTGTCCCAGTGGTTTATAGCACAAGGAGTGTTTTCATTAGTTTAGAGGACACTGAAGGAATATGACAGACTAAAATATTATCATGTCTACCTAGCTTGGTTTTAAGCTTGTTGCAACACCATAAGGCATTTTACAGTTAGGGTCAACTCCACATGAGAGTGATAATACAACAAAAGTGAAGCATTTTCCAGCAGAAAGAAGGAGCAGATAGATATTAGAAAGAAACTTACTCGTGTAGGATTTAACTCCGGGTTTTCTGTTTACACAACCAGAGATTATATAAGTTTTATGAGATTAGCATCCAAGCGCACCGTGACGTAATCTAAGTCCACAGTGCTGACGGTGCAATCTAAGCGCGGCCAAGAAAAGCAGTGGCAATGGGAGGCCGCGCTTGGTTGTGGCCACGCTCGTAATGCACTGTTGTCACCGAGCGTTTCACACCTTTGACAAAACAAAAAACCCGATGTTTACACCACGGATAGCGATGTTATGATTCCGGACAAGTTATCAGAAAACTCCATGAATAAAGTTATCGGAAGGTCACACTCAATCGTGCTAGGCTATGGTGAGCTGTCTTGTGATTCGTCGGTGAAATTGAGTTGGGTGGAGGGGTTGTGGGGTAAACAAACTTTGGTTTAGTTATGTTTGGTTACCAGTTTTACGTCCTCTGCAAAACAGTAAATTCATTTAAGAGACGAGCTACTTCACCCTGCCTGTTAGAGCCAACCCGTGTTGAGAGGGGGAAATCCCGGCAGAACAAAAAAACAACAACCGCAGATCGTCCGCATCCGGGATCGAGCTCGGCTCTTAAGCATGACAGGCAAAGAACCTAACCATCGTCCACATCAGGGATCGAGCTCGGCTCTTCCGCATGACAGGCAAAGAACCTAACCATTGCGCCGCTGAGCTAGTGGGGGAAAAGTTCAGGAGAAGGGGGAGTGGGAGTGCATGGAAGTTACATATCGAGACGCCAGTTTGTTCTTCTTTTGTTTTAGCTAAGTGGAGGGAGGGAAAATGGGGAACGATACACCTACGTTTAGGGTAAAACAGCCAAAGAAGCTGGCGCCTATATGAATAATTAATAACATTCAACTGACTACATAAAGAACTTTTTACCTCCATTTGACACTTTAAAGAGTGAAATTTACGAGACTCGAGTACCTCTTATCTAAGAAATTCAAACTTCAATGCCCACTACCTTTGCAGGCATCCTAAAAATGAAAGGGTTGACTTTTTTGTCCTCAAAACTTTGGGCCCATCTTCGTCATAATATATAATTTTTTTTAAAAGGTGTAAGATCTGAGAGACAGGCTAAATAATATTTTTTATACGGCTTTTATTCCCTTAAGTTCAAGAGGATTATGTATTTCACATATAATTATACAATCTCTTTGACATCAAAGTGGTAATAGAAGTTCCATAGCCACAACAACCATTGTCTGAAGCGTTGAGAGTAATGGCTTAATCATGTTCCTAGCCTTTGATCTATTTTTAATTAAGATGGAAATAAAACAAAAATTCAGTGCATAGGCCGAACGCTTGCTTTTAAGCGGGTTATACTATCTAGTTATTCTGCCATTTATAGGATTGTTTTAGATGTACTTATTATTACTTTTGGTATAATTGTTCTTACACGGAATTATTCTTACTTTTATTTGCCAGTCTCTGAAATGACTTTACAGTTTTGCAGGGGACGTAAAACTGGTAACCAAACCAAACCATCTCTTTTGTAAATCCACGAGAAAAAAAATGTATAGTGATGGTTGTTAAGGGATTATGGTTTTGATCAAGTGAAGAGCGTTTTTCCAAAACTCAGTATTTTCATTTTGGGAAGTTCAGAGAAAATCAACCTTTTCTCATGCCTGATAAGCTTCCCATATAGCAAAATATATTTTTTAGAGTTGAAAATAAAGGAAGCTTCAGGGTTTAGCACCACTACAAGCTTTGAGAACCAAATTCTTGAAGTTAAAGATATCTCTAGCAGGGCTTTCTATATTTTCCCCAAGAGTGCATATACCGAGTTTTGCAAAAACGCTCTTCGATTTCCCTTTCATCGTGTGTTTCATCGGTCATGTTTCATACCTATTAAAAGAATTGGCATGCCTCTGGAAAGACGAGTCATTGACTTCGCAATTTTTATAAACGAATATATGAGTGACGATGGGGAAACCTTAACAGTTGCGGACTGATATGAGAGTTTATTGTAAATGTAGCGAACCACAGCATTTACTTTGAGGAGAGAAGGAGCATGGATACTTCATGATAAAGGGTCTAGAATCAAAGTTTAAGAGCAGGGAAAAGGTATGAATTAACTGAGTCAAAACGACCCTCGAACAAAATGACATGATATTTCTAAAAAGCCATACACCTGGTTCAAGTCCGTCAATTGCTTTCTCTTCTCGACATCTTCTTATGGTATAGGTGGACAGCTTGATATAGTCAACAACTGCAGCGTATACGATTAGATCTGCCTTTCAAAGTAATAGATAGAGGATTAATAATTTCTTGACTTGTAAAAGGCGGCTAAAGCAGCCAAAGATGCTGGCGCCTTTGTAAACAACTAACTTTCAATTATTTTTTAAAAACTGTTTAAAGACAAAATAAAACGCATCATGCTAAATGCGCGATGGCAAAAAGATCGCCTGAACATTGTAGGTTATTAATTTACTGAGAGAAAGAGAGAGAGAGAGAGAGAGAGAGAGAGAGAGAGAGAGAGAGAG
>JAUKPP010273975.1:0-11046 GCA_032273245.1 Phyllaplysia taylori | reverse complement strand
ATTACCGGATTACAGATTTTTGTCTCAAATTACAGATTTTACCTGTAGATATTACAGATTTCTGACTTTGAAACTAGGCAGGTCTGCCCTGCCTGTCAGGGCCAACCCGGGCTGAGAGGGACAATGTCCCAGCAGAAAAACGGAGATATAACTCGATCAAACAAACTGCCCCACGCGGTCCTCGAACTAACGTCCTCTGCGTGATAGGCGAAGCACCTAACCATTACACCACCGCGCCGGTCCATATTATGTGGCGCAACCGAATGCACAATGAATTGAGGTGTTTGTCGATTTAGGGGTGCATGAGGTGATTGATATTATATTGGCCTGCTGTCTGAAAAGAAACAGCGGAAAAAATTACCATTAGAATTTTATAACTTTATAAGCCCAATTGCATCTCATTTCATCCTGTTACAACATATTCTTAATGACTATTTTATTTGTGTTCAGCAGAAGAGAAGTTGCTATGAAGATGCATGTGAACCTTGTCAATTTTCAGCGCTTTTCAAAACGTTCCTAAATCTGTCCTGCATACATTGAACTCAAGAATGTGTTGGATATGATGCTCAATGGTTATTATAATTTCGTTTATCAGGTCACTCTTTATTTTTTTTCTTTGAGATCCTCTACTTGATTAAACAAGGAAGGTTTTTAATTGTCTGCTTCTACTTTTTTACTCCTACTTTTGGTTGAGGTTGTAGAGCTTCTTTCTACTGTTTGGCCACATATTTTGTTGGTTGTTTTGCACAAGAGCGAATAGTACAAGGAGTGTTGCAGGGTTTTCTCCTCTTTGCTAAAAAATCGACGCATGCTATGATTTATAAAGGTGGGGGGTACAAACAGGTAATGCCATTCTTGTTTCTGTTGTCAGGAACATTGATGTAGATTTGTGCTTCTTACTTCTCAGGTTGAGTTGAATCAGTAGCATACCTATCACTGTAACAAACTAATACTAGTGTCTTTATCTACTTGTAGGTGTATAATATGACATGATGCTGATTGGTAAATAGGTATCATGATCAAATCTATCTTTTATCCTTAATGCCATTCCCTTTTCTGTTTCATATTTTAGTGTGAAAAATGTGGATATTCTCAAGATGACGAGCACTCAAAGATTCTGCCCACAATACCAGCAGTTCCAGATGACTTCAACATGACTGCACCGTATTTTGAGAGGAATTGCTTTGAATGTCAGGCTCCAAATCAGCGTATGTGGATGAAATTTGAAGGGTCAGTCTTGTCTTTTTTGTTATAAAAAATTTGTGTTTTTTAGAGTAGAATTTTTTTACATGCATTCTCAATTAACTAAGAGGTCAGTCTTTATTTTTGGCATTAAAGAACCCAGAATATTTTTCTTTTGTTTGTTAGAGACGTCTATATCTATGTGTTTCTGTTAAATCAAACTTATGGCTGGCAGGCGCTCGGGTGTGGTCTGTTCCTTATTGCTAAGGGTTACTATTGTTCCTAATTTATTTCTTGGCATTGAGATGACCTTTCAGTATCCATAGTGCCATAAAACCTTAACAAACAGACAAACCCATGTCTGGTTCTTCAGAGAAGATTTAAATTAAATCAATTACATTGACAATGTGTGCTATCTGTTCAGTGCTATGAGGCACTGGGTTCTGATTACCCTTCAATAATTTATTGTTTTCTCTTAAACTTTCTTCACAGGTTGCAAGACTTTGTCCAGATGCATTTTGTCAAGGGTTTGCCCCACAACAGGTTCCATGAGCTGAGCTTTGATTTCAATGGAGACCACTATGAGGTGACGGCAGTTGTACATTACAAGAACAATCCAGATCATTTCATTGCTTGGGTGCGAAACGCCCCTGGTAAGTAGTAGTTGGTATTGTTACCACCCCAAGATTGAAGTACGAATATCTTTTGATAAATGCTTGCTTTGTGTTCTAGTGAACTTATGTAGATATTTTGATGACTTAGGATGAACAGAATGGAGATGATGCGTTATGAAATTTTGTACCTGAAAAGTTTTATTAAATCAGTGCGGTGATAAAAATCTATGTAAGGCCCCATTTTCACGGGACTTTATTATTATTTTGCGGAGTTTGTGGCTTGTCGATGTAAGCTGTACAGCTGAAGGGAGAATCTTCTAATAAAAACTCATGCAGAGAGTTTGAAATTTCTAACAGAACTCGACTTGCACTAACTAAGCCGGCCAACCCTCCCATTCCAATGAGCTTGTTGGTGGTATACGGTGCATAGATTATCTTGCTGTTTTCACACTGATATAGCTGTGACAGATTTGTTTTCTGCATCAGTTGTGTGAAGACTGCTACACGGTTGTTGTTCATAGACAAGAGAAAAGTGAAGTGTCAAAAAGAAAGTTTTTGTTTTAATTTTTGCCATTAGGGGAAATGAAAGCGTGTCCTTGTGTTAAAAATGATAACTAAATTTGTTAAAATCTCAGTAATGATTTGAAGAAAAGAAAGTTGTATTTTTTTAGTGCGCACATTTGTTTTGGATCAATCCTGTTTTTTTAATGGCACTGGGAATCTCAGTAGACTTCGTAATGTTATGTTATTAGGATGAGGAATCCAGTTGATTAGATCAGTGCAAAAGGGCAAAAGTGTTATGTTTTTCCACCCTGTCAGTGGAATGGCTGGTCAAATCTGTTTGTCTAACAGTCTTTTTGTATTAGTGGGTTTTGTGGGGTATTATTTTTATGCAAACTACCTTTCAATGTTGAAGCATACTACTTTGATAAAAATTTAAAAGTGTTGGCTTTTGAGTCTTAATATGAGCACGTTACAACCAACTTTCCGAGTTTCCTCAAGACTTGCACTAACTAAGCCGGCCAACCCTCCCATTCCAATGAGCTTGTTGGTGGTATACGGTGCATAGATTATCTTGCTGTTTTCACACTGATATAGCTGTGACAGATTTGTATTCTGCATCAGTTGTGTGAAGACTGCTACATAGTTGTTGTTCATAGACAGAGAGAAATGAAGTGTCAAAAAGAGGTTTTATTTCTGCATGATGAGAAAATGATGGCGTATCCTCTCTGTCATATTTTCACCAAATTTGTTAATACTTAATAGAAAAAGTCAGAGAGTCAAAGAACCCAACAGGTGTTGCACAGCCTACACCAACCCGGTTTAGATTCTCAGGTTTGTCTGATAAATGTTCTAGTGAATGGATGGGTTAACCGGGTCGATGTTGGTGACTACACAGTATTGAAACACTCTGTCTCACATTGAAAAGAAGATAGGTCATGTTTTAGAAGTGTGAAGTCCCATCTGGCTAATCCTGTTTTCTCAACTGCATAGGGAAGCTTAGAAAAACTTTGAAGTATTGTTTTCAGGAGGAGGAAAAAATTTATTAGATCAGTGCTTTATAAAGCTGGTCAAATCAGTTTTAATAGTTCTTTTGCATTAGTGGATTTGTGTGTGTGTGTTTTTTTGTGTGGATTGCCTTTGAAATTTAAAACCTGTCGCTTTGATAATAGTTTAAACACTATGAGTATGTTACAGCCCTTTCTCTGAGTTTTCTTAAGACTTGCACTAACTAAGCCGGCCAACCCTCCCATTTGAATGAGCTTGTTGGTGGTATACGGTGCATAGATTATCTTGCTGTTTTCACACTGATATAGCTGTGTCAGATTTGTACTCTGCATCAGTTGTGTGAAGACTGCTACATGTCATTCTTATCAACAGGATAAAAGTCTATAAATAGTGAGGGACATGAAGTGAGAAAAGGACTTTTCTTTTTACTTTCGAAAGCAAAACAAACTTTTTTTTGTTATTTCTTGTTCTGAATTTTTTCATCTCTAAAAGTCTTGAGCATGGCTGTAGACTGCGGTTTGTGAAATTTGATTTGACGTCTTGCCACTCATGTCTTTCCAAAGCAGGGAGGAACCTCGATCTGTTGTCTGTTGGGTGTAATCAGCCGAAAGAGATGTAAATAAATTTTGCAAGCATTTAAGACTGGCTGTAGCTTTTTGCTTTTTTATTTTCTCACCAAAACAAGAATGAACCAGGGCTGTAGTGTAGTGGTTAGGCTCTTTGCCTGTAATAAATTTGATCTCGAGCGTCAGGCGATCTTTTCCCCCTCTGCTCGGGTTGGCCCTAACTGGCAGGGTTGAAGTAGCTTATCTCTTAAATAACCTTACAGTGTTGCAGGGGATGTAAAACTTGTAACCAGAGCAAATAAAACAAAAAATCTGTGTTTTGATAGTCCATGTCCATTATTGTTTTGCACTTCATATTTTAGGGTGTGTGAAATTTTCATGACTTCGTCATGCGACATGTTCTGTTAATAAAAGTTCCTGAAGTACTTCGAGGTTTGAACTTAACTCATCCACAACCGTGACCAGTTTTCATGATTTGCACTAACTAAGCCGGCCAACCCTCCCATTTGAATGAGCTTGTTGGTGGTATACGGTGCATAGATTATCTTGCTGTTTTCACACTGATTTAGCTGTCAGACTTGTATTCTGGATCAGTTGTGTGAAGTCTGCTACATGGTTTGGCATACTGAGATTGAAACTTCATCATCAGGTCCTAGCCATACCTGCTTTATCATACATCAACTGATATCATCCTCTTAAGAGCTTCTATACCATGTAAATGAGTACAAGTGTGTGGTTTGTGAGTGGCATGAAAGTCGGAAGAGGGGCAGACAGGAAGAGAGCTTAGACCGAAGAGAGAGAGAGAGAGAGGACAAGAGACAGAATGAGAGAGGGGATAAGAGAGAGAGAGAGAAGTTTTTATATGATGTGAACTTTTCTATAACCATGCAATGTATAGAAGCTAACAGAACATGCACAGAGCAAATTTCCTCCTCTGGTGGACCAATAAAGTATATCACATACTATCTTATCTTCTCTCTTGTGTGCCAGGTCCGTACTGGATGGAATGTGATGACCTGAAGTCTGTGATCACCCGCTACCAGCCAGTGCTGCCAAACATTCCGGCCAACCAGGTGCACATGGTGATGTGGGAGCGCCGCCTGACCCCACAGCACACGCTGGTCATGCGCGACACGGAGGACACACGAGTGCTGGCCTCCCTGGTGCTTACTGTGCAGCAACCAACCAGCGGGACAACAGGACAGCAGACTGCTGATGCAGCAGGTTGGTTATGCTGCTTTGTGTCCTCGGACATGTGTTAATATTTTTTGTTTTGTTATGCAGCTTCTTTTTGCTTTCTCAATAACAGACAATCTGGTGTTGCACACAAATTGTGCAGTCTGTCTCAAATCTCAGGTGCTGCCCCAGAGTTTTCTCTCCAGTGGTGTTATACTCGGTCGCATCTGTGTTCTGAGGGCTGGGTATGCATGTTGGGTGATGCTTCCCGAGATCCATATTAGCGACTGATAGGGTTTGTGGTCTAGAATGATCTCAATTCTCTCTCTAAGAATTACCACTGTCCTTTCGTACTTTCTGAATGTTACAGTTTTACCGACTTACTAGTGAGCTGTGAAACTTGTACAGTGGAATCTCAGATAACAGTGATGGTGTGACTAGCCTAAAATTCCTGTTATAGCCGAATTTCAAAGGACCCAACCCAAATCGCCTAAATCACCATTTTTTTTATCCTTTGTAGTGGCAGCAACAAGCAGCGCCACTCTGTCTTTCGGCGCTTTTAATCCCTAGTTTTTTCTCCTTTCTGTGCCAACGGTCGTGTTAGTCAACACTTAATAGAAAAAGACCAGTTTTGTCCACGTTAAAAACGTCTGTAGGCTCATATTCTTCCAACAGAGTTTTTTTTAGAACTGATCTTTTCCGATCGTCAGTCGCTTCACATGATACTGTCGCAGATTGGCCCCACAAAGCTTTCATAAGAATCCCGCATTGTATTTGGAGATGCGCCCATATTATAACCGATGAGGTTCTTAAAAGTTCCTGCTATAGCCGGTAAATTTGACAAAAGGCAAAGAGGGAGAAAAAATGGAGGTTTAAAGTAAACCCTGTTATAACCGGGTCCGTGGACCTTTTATAATGGGTTCCACTGTGATATGTCTTACTTACTAGTGAGCTTTGAAACTTATATGTTTTACTTATTAGTAAGGTGTGAAATTTATACTATAAACCAGACTTTCATTATGATTGTTTGAGATGTTCTTGTTGTTTAAATCTCTGTGAGTTAGTTTGCTTGTATGTGGGAACCTATATGTTTTCCTAGCCTAAGGTTCTGGAGTTCAAGCAGAAATGCTTTGTGGTGTTACAAACTACAATAACTACTGTATGGATTGTTTCCTAGGTGTTCCCAAGACCACAGTTTCAACCCTGCCATCTTCAACTACTATGACCACTTCATCTGCCAGCACTCTGCTGTCTGGGCTTATGAACCAAACACAAACATTTTCTCCATACACGCGCGGCCGTGGTGGTCGTGGGAGGGGCGGTCGGGGCACAAGAGGCAGCGGTCGAGGCCGGGGCAGCTCTGTCATCCGACAGCGGGCTCCAGTCAGCACCATCCAGATGGCCAGTCCATCTGTCACCACAGTCAGTGCACCCAGGCAGCGCACCTCGCCACAAATCCTGCGCCTGCCCATGTCAGCCCTGGCCAACTCGGGCTTGTCTCTACGGGGCGCTTCCACAACGTCTGCAGGGACGCGTCTTGTCTTGGTAGGAGGCAACAGCGGTCAGTCGACGAGTGTGGCGTCTGCGTCTGGCACAGGGGGCACGGCCAACAAGGTGATCATGGTGCGCTCACAGGGAGGCAGCATGAGCAACCTCTCCCCACAGCAGCTGCTGCAGTTGCTGCAGGTAACTTACATGGCAGATTTTGTTGCTTGTAAGGACACAGGGATGCCCTTTTGCAGGTTAAAACCAGAAATTCGTTTTTTAGGGATTTTCCGGGGCCTCCGGTTTTTAGCTTTTACACAAGAACACTTCATTGTGTTTTGTACTTTCTTACCTATTTTCAAGCCGACCGCAGAAAGTTCAGTTTTTTTTTTCTTGGCCATGGGGCATCCCTGATGACAGTAGTGGATCAGGAATGTTGTTTTTTCATTATTTGAACTGACACCTAGTGAAAAGCGAGATTTTTTTCTCAGCATTTTCTTACCCGTGTTGGTCAGTAGTTAGCAAATTTTCAGCTGCAGATGAGTGTGGCAAGGGACCATCTTAATCTGTTCACCTGTCGATATTATCCCCTCCCATACATAAAATAGCAATACATTGTAATTCTTGACCACTGCGAAAGGAAGGCAAAGCCAGCGGTCTGTCTGTTTACCCAGTCCGTAAAATCAGACTTGCCACAATGATGATGCTTGTTCGTTGAGTGGCGACGGCACATTTTGTTTGTTCTTTTCATTGCACTCTTATCTCCGTCATCTGATACATTTTGAACCACAACAAAAATACAAAGCCAAAGCAGCCTTACCCTCTCCAGAAGGAAAAAAAACCAACAGCAAAAAGACCCATAAATATTTATAACATCCCACTTGGTAATGAAAGGCTTGGTTGTTTTCTTACTTCATAGTCATCGGAGGGGAGGAAGGGGAAGAGGTCTGTTTTCACTTCATATTCATCTGACCTGTCCAAGACGACCACTTTTCTCTCGACAATGAGCATGTATGGAATTCTTAACATAGTCCTTGAACTCCAAGCTCATCCTCTCTGTTCTGAAATGTCTACAGGTTGATATAATTTCCCAGTGCATATATGGACTGAGCTCTAGTAGCTTCTATTGTTCTTTTTTTGTCTTTGAAAGGAAATGCAAAATGCTTCTTTGAACCTTAATATTCATTGAGCTAATGTTTCAGTAAATGTAAATTCTGTTATCTTGTTATATCTTGTTTTCTTTCAACCCCCAGCGCACTGGAGCCATTAGTCAGACTGGGGGTGTGCGTGTGACCACAACTTTGGGGAATGGAGCCCAGGCGACCGTCATTCGAGAAAGCGACGGCTCTGTGACCAGTGCTCCAGCAACAGTGGATGATGGGGCTAATGGGCAGACTGGTGCTGAGCAGGATGTAGCTGAGCCCTCAACCACAATGGAACCTCAGGCCCAGGAAAGTGCTGAGGCGCCAATGGAGGTAGGGGAGAGTAATCAAACACAGGATACCGCTGAAGCTTCAACTTTTTTATCTTCTCCTCTGACACAAACGTTGGAGAGCATAGCAGAGGCCACTGCCACCACAACGTCAGAAAATCCCATCGTCTTATCCCCTGAGCCGCCGGCAACAAACTCTCTCACCGCCATACAGTCATCAGATGGTGAGCAGCAGTCAGCAGCAACTGTTGCCGCGGCAGCAGGGAATTTGAAAACATTGACACTGAGCGAAGGGCAGGCCAGTGGTGGCACCCGCTACATCTCTATCCCAAACCCTAATGGTAAGGGCAGCATCCTCACACAGCTTGTCTTGAAGGGGGGCAAAATGGTTCTAGTCCCCGTCACGAAAAGTGTCCCCACACAAGAGGCAGGCTCCTCTGTCCTCAGAATTCCTGGCAGCACGTCGGGCTCCCCAACTGTGTCGATCCGAGTACCAGGCACCTCGGGACAGACAGGCTTGAGTTCTCTGGTCAGCGCAGCCAACGCATCATCCTCCATTTCAGCCATCAGCACACAGACTCAGTCAGCAGTCAGCACCCTGACCACACAGACGCCCATAGGCAAGATCTCCAGCCTGTCGGCCACCCCCACCACATCCATTGCGACATCCGCCAGCTCCCCTGGGGTGCGCTACGTCTCTATCCCGGGGAGCACTGGGGGCAAGAGAACCATCCAGCTCATAAGTCTGCCTCGGTCTTCTGCCTCCTCCGCACAAGGCAATCAGAAGACAATCATAGTCAACCCCGGGGGTGTGCAGTCGTCCACATCATCAGGCTCGGCTGCGTCGTACATCACCAGGCTGGTCACCTCGGCAGACGGTCAGCAGCAGAGTGGTGAGCAGGCTCAGCAGCAGATTGTCACCTCCCAGCAAGGCAACATCGTGATCCGAGAGCTGCAGAGTGATGGCAGCAGCAGCACCACAGCCGTCACGCCCTCCATGGCAGACTCGGGGGCGCAGACACCCACAGTGCTCAGACAGGTAGGTGGCATTGGCTCATTGCTACAGCTGGGGCAACACTCAGACAAGAGGCAACTCATACTGTGACACAACGGGCGCGATTATTTTATATCAATTTTACCATGAAAAGGAAAAGATTTTTGGAAGATTGAAGATTGCCCGAGTGTTGTTCCCAGTTGTTGATTTGAAGATATATGACAAGATGTGCTTTGTATGTTCAGTAAATTCCTCTTGCATCAACACACTGTTATCTTATGCCTGAGAACTTAAAATCTGCCTCCTATGTTTCTCTGTCAGGATGGTTTGCCGAAAGCAGTGAACTAGATTGTGCTTGTCGTAGGGATTTAGTTTTTAAAAATATTTTTACATGATCAGCGCTTTTTTGGGCAGGGATGCCATTTACCCTGATTTTTTTTCTTCTTTTAAACTTTGTTGTTTTTCTCAGCAATTCTCAACATTTTTGGTCAAACACTTGTTAGTTGTCTGCTATCTGCCTTTAGTTCACAAATACAACTTTGTAAATTTTCATTGTTTCAACAAAATCTTAGTGGCATCCTCAACTTGCCGTAGACTTGTGTTACATTTGCTTGAAAAGATCCCTTGTGTTTCACTTTCTGGCATAGTATTATTCTAAGAGGTCAGTTGACCAGCGCTCTGGTGTAATGGTTAGGCTCTTTGTCTGTCATGGGGAAGACCCGAGTTCAACCCCAGTCGCAGATCATCTGCGTTATTTTCTGCTGGGATTTTTTCAGGGTTGGCCCTGACAGACAGGGTCAAAGCAGCCCGTCTTTTAAATGACCGTACAGGGGATGTAAAACTGGTAACCAAACCAGATCAGCTGTTTGTTTAGACCTAAAATACCTGTAGTTTCTCTCTCTGAATATTTCAGTTAAGTCTATACATGGGTCATCTTTCCCTTTGTTTTTATGGATTGTTTAGTCCTTAAGGACCCGTTATGTTTCTTTTCCAGTTTTTAAAAATTCTGTTGGTTAAATCCAAACAAACTGCTAAAAATTGTAATTGTGTTGTGTTGTGTGTTTTGACAAGCTGTGCACTGTTTGTCTTCCCCAGGAGTTGCTGACCACGCCGGGCAGCTCCACCATCACCATCAGTCCTGAGAATGTGGTGAGCAGTCGAATCTCATCCACACCGGGAATCTCGCTGTTGAGGCAGGGTCTTGGCGCGGCCGGCAGCCAGGTCATCCTCAGCTCAGCATCAGGGGGAACGTCAGTCTTGACACCTGGAGAGTTGGCCCAGCAGAAACAGGAGAGCTTCAGGTATGCTGTCATCGTCTTTACTTTACTTTTTCCGATCCAGCAGTCACTTGGGCTCTTGCCTTTCGACTCGATGCCATGACATCGTCAACTGTTTCTCTTAATTCCCCTATGTAAGAACACTTAAAATATTTTGCTATGACGTTTCTTGTTTTAGTTCACAGGAATGCAGTAGAACCTGCACAAGTCGACATTGCTAGGACTATTGAAATCACATTGAGTAAAGAGAAAGTCGACATAAAGGATGTCGATGTTGTAATTAATAAAAGAAAAATTTGAGAATTTCATTTCGCGTAGACTAATGCAGAATGTGAAGTTAACAGATGTAGAGATATACGGGTTCTACTGTATAGTGGTTAGGCTGCCAGCCTTGTAAACCAAAAGATGAAGGTTCGAATCCCAGCTCGGGCCTGACGTGTTTTTGGGAAATGAATTTTTCTTCACTTCACGGAGGTGTGAATGGGTACCCGGCTATAGACAGCGAATGATCTTGTCCGTATGTCAGTGTTTAAGCGCCTGTAAAATGGCAGCTTGCACTGTATGCTTCCCAGGAAGTTGAGAAAGTTTCTGAATGATTTGGTCTGCTGGGGTAATAATTCAGGGTGCATGCGCAGGTGTGGAAATTAAAAATCTCAATTTAAGACTTAAAAAGTCAAAATGGGGTATTTTGAGAAAACACAAACTCACGTACGAGTTTTGTTTATAGATTTTTCCTCGGCGTTTAATACTATCCAGCCTCACATCATGGTCCAAAAACTATTGTCCCTCAATGTAAACAAGAACCTCATTG
>JAUKPP010273964.1:0-11046 GCA_032273245.1 Phyllaplysia taylori | reverse complement strand
CAATAATAAACTTGAATTATCCGTGTGCAGCCTCATGTAATTTTTTTTCACAAAAGGTGTTTGGATAACGAGACACCAGGGAAATGAAAATGTGATGTCAGAGCGGATTTCGCGTCGATCTGGAATTGTTCGCCAGCGCTGTATAGGGGACTTGTGGTACCTATTATTATATATATGCTCGTGTGGTCATCCAACGCTCCCTCGCTCTCTCACAGGCAAACTGCCCATCGTGAATGACCAAGGGGAGCTTGTCTCGCTGATTGCCCGCACAGACATGAAGAAGAATAGAGAGTTTCCTTTGGCCTCTAAAGATGACAAGTAAGTTTCTCTTAGTGTCTTTGTTCATAACAGTACTGTTCTTGCATATCGTGGGTTGGCAGACTCAATTTTTGGCGAAAGTCACTTTTTTGCATATTCCAAGGCACTGACAAGGGGAGTTCAGCCTGTAAAAATCTCAGAGTCTGTTGATTTATTTAAAAAAACGAACATTGGTTAAAGTATCTTGATTAATATTGCAGGAGAAAACCAGTTTTTCGCCTCTCCTGTAAAGTTGGAAAACTCAAGTAGTGATTGTTGAGCTGCCACCCTCGATGTGGCGTGTCTGAATCGGCCAATCCTTTTGTTTCTTTACTCATTTGGAATGGTTTGGTTTGGTTTTTACAGTTCTATCGACTCATGTCATTTTGGCGCCCGGAACCATTCTTAAGTATTTTGGGTATGAATTAATTTTGAATTTTTGCCTGGGCGGCGGCCTAATAGGCCTACTCTTTTCGATTTTTAACCATCAAGGGATCTTCAACGTGCACACAGAGCCTCCGAGATTTTTCGTCCTTATCTGAGAAGACTAGTTTTTAATCTTACCTACCCTAAGTTCAGGAGTGTGGTTGAAAGGTAAGGAGTAGACAAGGAAGAAGAGAAGAGGAGCAAGGCAGGCGACAAGAGTAGCAGGGAGTAGGATGAGGCAGTTGAATACGGTTGACAAGACATAGGAGAAAAAGAAGAAATAAATTTGGGATAATATGCCTGCACTGCCCCAGGTTTGAACCCACGACCATTGGCATGAGAGGTAAACAAACACCATAACCTCTAGACCATGAGAGTCCTCATTTCGAATGGAAAAAGGGGTGAGAAGATGAGTATTTAGTGTGGTCCCTCTACTTCTTTCTGTGTCTTACTACTGCTCTAACCTACTTCCTGGTGCTGGATTGGCCGTGCAACATAGAAACAACCATTAAACCACAACAAAACATGTCCTTGTACATTCTTACATTTGTCTTTCTCAGGAAGCAGCTGATTGTGGGCGCTGCTGTCGGAACTCATGAGGACGATAAACAAAGGATTGATCAGTTGGTCAGCGCTGGCGTGGACTTTCTGGTGCTGGTATGTATTTGAAACAGACATCGAACTTTTCCTGGAATGTCACGTGTGCTCTTGAACTTTTTCAATTTTTTAACTAGGATAAGTAATTTGACAGGTTCTGAAAGACATGGGTAATTGAAAGAGTATTTCTTATGCAAATTTGACTTTTGCTTAATCATATTCTCATTTTTCTCCCTGCCAATGAATTTGGGGGATTTGGTGTTGTCTGCTCCCTTCTGCCTTTTCCAAAGTGTTGCTATTGTCTTAATCTTCTGTACTGAAGTACTTTTGAGTGTTCAAAATGCTGTAAAACCTCAACAACAAAACAAATATGTATGTCCTCAGGACTCGAGCCAAGGCAACTCAGTCTATCAGATCAACTTGATTCGTCACATCAAGCAGAACTATCCTCATATGCAGATTGTTGGTGGCAACGGTAAGAAAGGTCGAGTGTATAGTACATGCAACTTACTAAAGTTAAAACCCGTTTCACTGCTTTTCATTTGTGTAAAATTTTACCACTAGCTAACCTCGTGGTGCAGATTGTAACATAACATCTTGTGTCAAAACAAATGAATTTTAGGTATAAGATGGGGGCTTTGGTGTGATCTACTCCTTTTTAAGATTGCTGTCGTTATTTTCTCCCTGTCATGAAAATAACCTCATTGTGTGGATAGTGATGTAACATCTGAAGAAAAAAAATTGTGTGTGGATATTAATTTTTCTGATCTTGTCTTTTTTCTACTTTGTCTCCAGTGGTTACAGCGGCACAAGCCAAGAACCTGATTGATGCCGGAGTGGACGGACTGCGTGTGGGTATGGGCAGTGGCTCCATCTGTATCACACAGGAAGGTGAGTGCTGGACATCAATGTAGAATGTTGGGGCATTTAAAAAAAAGGGCAATCATAAATGAGATCTTGCTGAAATTTTATTTCCAAGAAATGTTGTACTGGCATATGCTGTAGCATCAATGATCATCGAGGGATGCCTATTCTGCAGAAACTCGTAAATTTGTTCTGCTCTGTATGCCTTATGTCAGCTCTTCTTACTTGCTTTTGTGTTATTCGAAGAAAAGTTTTTGTATTGTTCTGTTTGTGACATGAAGTGACACGTTAAAATTCAGTTAATTTTTGGGGGTTGAACGGGCATCCCTGCTGTGATCACCTGTCATTGTTTTGAACCTTTGTATTTGTAACTCAAACATTAAGGCTTGATATAATTGGGTAGCAGACATAATGATTATTATACATTTTATTCACCATGCACACATCAATAGGATCTATCACACACAAAGGACTGCACATTATCCTAACAAGCCTTTTTCTCTCTGTCCACAGTAATGGCTGTTGGTCGCCCACAAGGCACAGCAGTGTATAAAGTGGCCGAGTACGCCCGGCGTTTTGGCGTGCCTGTGATAGCAGACGGCGGAATCTCATCGGTTGGTCACATCATCAAGGCGCTGTCGCTGGGCGCATCTACTGGTGGGTGGTGATACTTTGTTCAATTTCTGTTTCTGATCGGCAATCGGTTTGGTTTATATTGTTTAAAAAAAATTAGCACAGAAAGGGGGGTTTGCTTCTGCTTTGTTTTAAAGATATTTTACAGTGCTGTTGGTAGAAAGAGCTAAGCCACATTGTTTTTTAGAATTGACTTTTTTTCCTCAAGACATGTTTCCATGTTTCAGATTCTCATTTAAAAAAATCAGCAAAAGCCTGATTATATAAAACACTAAAAATTAACTATATTCACAATTTAGTGTGGATAAGCCCACTTTAGCAGTTCTTACAATGTTTTTGACAAAATTTAAGTCATACTATGTTGTGAAGATACTTCTGTTGTATAACTGATGTCCAGGTATATTGGAGATGTTGTAGCTGTTTTTTCTGTAGAAGTTAACAGCTAAAAAATCTACCACACTCAACCAGTATATTGAATTTAACTGACATTACTGTATAATTACCAATAAATCTGTGGCATACACAGTGATGTGGGTGTCAATTTTTTTTTATCATTTTGTCTTCCCTTGTCCTTTGTCCTTTGTAGTGATGATGGGATCCATGTTGGCGGGCACATCAGAGGCTCCTGGCGAGTATTTTTTTGCTGACGGTGTCCGACTTAAGAAGTATCGTGGCATGGGCTCGCTGGATGCCATGGAGCAGCACAAGGCCTCCCAGAGTCGATACTTCAGGTGATCCTTGGGAAATTTGGGGGAAAACACCATTTAGACTTGTTTGTGAGAATGCTCCATTATATGAAAATATTGAGTGTTTGTTTTTGCTCTGTTCTGCATTAAATTCATAGGAACTTTCTACCTAAGCACTATTGCCTGTTTTATCATTAGCACATTACTAAAATTGTTATGGTTTGGATGGTATCTAGTCTAACATTTTTTACTGTGTTCGTTTGTGCGATTCTACAATCTGGCAGTTAGTTGTTGGCAGGCTCTATGGTCTGCTCCTGCTTCTTGCTAAGTGTTATTGTTGGAATCTACTTCATAGCTTTGTTTTAGTTACTAATTTTACGTGCCCTGCAACACTGTAAGGTCATTTAAGAGAGGGGCTGCTTTGGCCCTGCCTGTCAGGGTCAACCTGGGCTGAGAGGAAAATCTCCCACAGGACTGGGACCGAACTCGGGTCTTCGGCATGATAGATGAAGAACATAACCATTACACCACAGAGCTGGTCTTCATAGCTCTGTAATGACCTTGCAACATTGATAGTATAGGAAACAAACATACAATGTTTTGCTGTGTTATGTTCCCTGACAAAAAAAATATCAATGTGCGTGACTGTCCTACTTTCAGTGAGAGTGAGAAGCTTAAAGTGGCTCAGGGTGTGTCTGGTTCCATCGTTGACAAAGGCTCCATACACAAATTCATGCCCTACCTGATTGCTGGCATTCAACACGGCTGTCAGGACATTGGTGCTCGCAGTCTGTCTGTGCTCAGGTGAGTCCAAATAGTCTAAGCTTCCTATTTTGTACCTGTGTTCATGTAAGACATTCATCCGTGTCAATTGTGTAATGTTTGCATTCAACAGTCTACACTTTTGTTTTATTTGTTTTAAAATCAAATGTCTGCTTGGTTATTTTTCTGTAGTATGTCCAAATTTAAGTGATGCAAGGTTGTGACTTCAACTTACTGCTTGAAAAGTAAAATGTAACACATTTGTCTTTTAACAATTTAGAGATGGTGCAAAGAACAAAAGCTCCTGATGTTTTAAGTGTCAGGTCGAGATACATGGGGACCAATGCACACAGCTAGCAGGTGTGAGGTGTTGTGACATGAAAGATAGACGGACCTAAGTTTTGCAATGTCACACACTTAAAGGGGTCTCAAGTCTTTTTTTTTTTCAACATGTCAGTACTGTAGGTTTTTTTGTTTTTTTCTACGGACAGCACTATTGTGATTCATATTGTTTATGTCAGGCATGGGCATGCATGTACCTCTTGCGGGCTGGATTGAGGTGATATGACTAATTCTGGGGCATATAAATCTATCACTGCCATGTGTGTCAATGTTTATTTTTCATATTATTATATTTTATGTTTTACTCTTTATTTGTGAGGCTTGATTGCATTCACACCCATTCTTCGGAAATGCAATGTAAAGACTTTTTGGCCAATGGGCCTAATAAACCAAACTGAACTTATTATCTGGGCGACTCAAGGTCCGGATTGAAACTGCTCACGGGCTGCAGTTTGCCCATGCCTGGTTTATGTAATTCAACAAAGTAGACCATCTTGCGATTCCCTCCTCCTTCCATAGGTCCATGATGTATGGTGGAGAGCTCAAGTTTGAGAGGAGAACTACATCAGCCCAGATAGAGGGAGGAGTTCACGGACTACACTCGTAAGTATTGAAGTCTATACCAGAACATTTATTCAGCCTTTAGGTCGACCATATTCCTTTTATCCATTAAATTGAACATACATTTTGGGCAGTTGGTTATGCAGGTATCAACGTGCAACATGCTGTTGAATAGGTAGAGATTATGGATGAGATTAAAAATATTATAGAAGAAGCACAGTAACATGTACCACTTTCCATCATTGACCTACTTCTTGCATCATTCTTCTACATTTAATCACTCTTCAAGAAAGCTTGATCTGGTAAAATTTGTCAGTATTTTTCCATTGTGGAGTATGGGTTTCTACTAATTCCTTTCCCAATTACAAATGAGATATTCAAAGACTTGATGACAGCTCTGATTACAATCAAATTTGGAAGAAATTTATATGACTTTATGTTACAGATATTTTGTGACTGTTTCTTTAGTTCTATCATTACTAACAGAAATTGTTCTTTTTTTGTCCTTGCTCAGCTATGAAAAGCGTCTCTACTAGACGGGTGTGGACATCTGTCAGCGGAACGACACCAATCTACACAGCAAGCATGCTACACATCACCCCACGTCCATGGCCATCAAATAGCAACAGAGCTCCAGGGACGAACGAGACAACTGAAGTGACATACAACAGCAATCTCATCTTACAATGTCGAACTATCTTCCTCCAGTTCACGTGCCGAATCAGCTATCTGCTCAACTGCCGCTGTTGTCATTTGTGGACTTCCCTATCTCATGTTTCATCTGTCACTGCCTTTACTCGTCATTCTTTTACCTATTCTGCCGGTGTGGTAGGGACTTCTTTCATCTTGCCTTGTGGAACCGCTTGAAACTGATTTAAACTTTGTCAAGAAGTTTGGTCTGTCTATGAAGTTTTTTTTTCATCCTTTCTTGGTCCATTGTAAGTTTTACAAAAGTCGACCTAAACCGACGCCACTGTTACTGTTGTTGTTGGAACCGTATAGACTTCCAAATGTATTAGGAATATTAGGACTTTTTTCCTTTGATCAGGTTTCAACCAATTCTGCAATGTTGCTAAAGGCATTCTCAGATGTGTTCAGTATTTGGATCTTTGTTCACAAGCCCAGAACATTTAGAGCAGATATTACATTGTATTTCCATTGGCGTTTATTACCATCTTTGTGGCTTTTATTATTTGCACCAGTGTTCAGCACAACGTGGTAGCTGGCTGGTCTCTACCAGAGCAGAACACTTTTAAGGATTTGATTATTCTGTGTGGTGAGTGTGTTCATAACACTTTTGGACTTTCTGCTACACTCACTGCAGGCAACTGTGGGTTATTGGCAGGCACTCGGGAGTCGTCTATTCCTTCTTCTCTCTATGTGCTACTGTTGTCGTAATCTCCTTGGTGGCACTGAAATACCCTTACAATGTTGATATTGCCGTAAAACCTCCAACAAAACAAAGAATCATTGTAGCTCAAAACTTTTGGGGGCTATAAATGATCATAGAAAAATGGCCACCCTCTTTGCTGTCCCCTTTCACGGGTATAAATCATGCTTTGTGAGTGGTTTGTGTAAGAACATTCAAATCCAAAAATGAAAGAGCTGACTCGAAGGTGTGAGATGCTCATCCTGTGTTTGTATACCATATGATATGTTTCTGATTAAATACATACATTTGTACATGTCTTTTTTGCCGATTCAATTGTTTGAATGCACTTTTTTCTTACTCTTTTTGCTTTGCTATTACAGAGTATGAGAGGAATATGATTCGGTGACACGATTTTAAGCATTTTAGATTGCCATATTTTCTGTAAAAGTGTTCAACTTGTTGATATTTTGTGGCCATGTTTATACTTTGTGTTTTTGTGAATTTGACATAGAAGTAATGGGATCAATGATGTTCCATGTTTGGCAAAGAGACACATCTGTGACTGCCATTGCTTTAAGTCGTACCGGGAATCATCTGCTTTGACCGCTGGCCATTTGATGCTGTATAAATTTCACTCAGGAATGAGTTTTAATGAGATGTGCAAACTCAGCATCTCTTGCTTGAAATAGACCCATAGTGTGACAGTATACTGCACCATCTGTCACCAGATAAAAATGTACTGAATTGATTTTACCATAGTCTTGTCACAGAGAAATTTTTTTTCTTCTAAATTTTAGGCATTTGAATAATTGTTTTTTTCTTTTCAAATTTAATTATTTCAATGCCCTTCAAATCTCAGAAGACCATGTTAAAATATCTGGTAAAATTTGTCAGTATTTATGTCAGTATTAGAAACTAGTGACATGTTTTGTCGATTTTAAAACAGAAGGAAAGAAGATAGATTCTAGGCTTTGATGCCCTCTATCTATTTCATTGTAACTTTTCAGGAGGGGCTGTCACTTTCAAAGTTGTGTCTCTAGCTAGAGGAGAGAAATCATGAAAAGAGAGAAGTGAGATGATTCTTTTTCCTACTCCGCAGTTTTGGGTTAGGGAGTTAATCTCCATCTTTAAGTTTCAGCCAAGGGGGATGAAAGTTGTGTTATAAAAAATTTTGATGTACAAAATGTTTTTGTTTTTTTTCAGGTAGATTCCTCTACTTTTCTTTTATTTGAATTTTTGTGGGTTTAACGACTTATGTGAAGGAGTTCGGCAGGATCCCAGCGTGTCCTTGGGTGGAAGTTTTCAAGGCCATTCTTTTTTGTTATGAATGACAGTGTGACTTCCTGTCTGTTCAAAAGAAAGTGACACTTTGGGGGTCAAGATAATCTGTGTTGTTTCAGTATTGTATGTAAAGTATAATTTCATGTGAAGTGGTGACGATGTGTTTTAGTTAGTCTATCTAAGTTTCTTTTCTTTGACTAGTGTTTAGGGTTGCCATGTCTCATTGCCTACAAGGAAGTAAGAGAAAGATTTAATTCTTACACGTAACATGTTTCATTTTACAACTTTTATTTGCAATGTGTTACCACTACTTGTTCATTGTTAGTAGGATGGCATTAATCTGACTTATTGTAGTTGTACCTTTGATTCAAATGAAACTATTGGACTATTGGAATGATAAATGAGCCATGTAGAGCTATTGGTGTAGGACAAGGCAAAGTGATGGCCTGAGATATCGTATTGATATTCACAGACTTTGTGTCTTGCAATGATGATGTATTGCCTTTTCAGCACTTCTTTGTGCTAGTTTTAAGGTAGGAAAAAAGAAAAGCCGAAAATGTTATTCTTTTAAATTGATCAGTCACTCATGCAAGTTAATGGATACGTCCGTGAAAAAGCGTAGTTGCCATAACCTGGGAGCAAAACTAAGGCGGTTTTTGTAGAATATTTATGGCCTACTTCTTCGCTTCAAAAGGAAGGGCTGTTCAGAAAATTGTAGATTTATCTGATCTCGCCTCAGTCGAGACCCAAGTCCCGATTGTCATGTAATGCTCAATATGTTTGTTTTAGCTTTACCATTACTATACTGCCATTTTATGATAAAAGAATATTAAGGGCCATTCAGACAAGTGTTTCAGGAAAAGGCAAAGGCTGCGTTGTGTGTAGTTGGGATGTTTTCTTCCTTCTCGGGACGGACCAACTAGGTTTTGGCCTAAACGTGCATCATGATGAGTCGAGTTTGGATATATTATGCCTATATATATCTTTGTTTCACCAAATTTGGTTCTTTCTTTTCTTGTAAAACGGCAGTGTTATTTCTGTACATGTACATGGTGCTGTCAGCTCATGGTTGTGTTGTCAGCAGGTGATGGTTTGGGAATTCTTTCCAGGGGGTCATGCTCGTCTGACTGTCCATCTTGGGGTGGAATATTTACTGGGGTTGACACCCTCAGGATTTCTCCGTGATTCAGGGTATTAATGTTTTTTTCCCACCCCAGATGTCAGAAAATGCCGAGAAATTGTTTATTTTGCTTTACAAACACAGCATTTAGAGACCTCTATTCCAACCTTCAGGATTTTTTATGACTAGTAGTGTCCATCTCTATGTTCAGTATGTACCAATACCAATCTGACGGCTTTGTGATAGGACGTCGATGTATCAGAAGGTTTATAGAGTCAGAAGACAATCCAGGAAAGATGGACTGTCAGCTGAGCAGGACGTCTGCTTATTATGTAAAATTTTGAACAAAAATCTGTCGAGATCTCTAGATCTCTGGCCAAATTAAATCCATTGTGTTGATTGTTTCATTTGAGTAGGCAGTTTATTGATATATTGGCTAACAGAACCCATTCCTTATGTTTCTGAATGGGAATACTGTGGCCACAAGATTTACAAAATAAAGCACGAGTATATCGACACACACATTCTGAAGTTTTGTGGTTGTTTTTTTATTGTACTGATTCAACGTGCAGTGTATTTTTTATACATGTGTGCAGTAAACCTCGTAAAACCGCCAACCATGGGACCATTAGAAAGCTGAGAAACGAGATTGTCCTTATACAAAAAGTGCTCCAAGTGGTGGTAAACCAAAACCAACACTGGTGTCTGTGGTCCAATGGTTATGCTCTTGGCCTATCATGCAGAAGACCTGAGTTCGATCCCACGTATGGACAATCTTGTTTTTCTGCTGGAATTTGTCCCTCTCAGCCTAGGATAGCCCTGAAAGGCAGGGTCGAAGTAGCCTGTCTCTTAAATAACCTTAGTGTTGCAGGCGACGTGGTAACTAAACCAAAACCAGCAAAGCAATGCAAATCTGTAACAATGATGTGTTCCCACAATTACTTCATTATAAGTTATGTTACTTTGGCAGAAGATCCTGCTAGTATAGACTCTATAGAGTGTTCATATATAACATTTGAAGGGTTTCATGACAAAATGCTCTATATCCATTTTTGCCAAGCTGAGATAATTGCAGTTATTTACCTTTGCTTACAATGAATTATATAAGAAAAAACACTTTTAAATTGAAATTTATTATGGTTTCTAGAGCATTCTGTTGAATTTTGTGTATAGCATTTCAGCCTCATTTCTGTATACAATAAGGGCATCAAATCAAAATTTAATATTTTGGTGTATAGCGCGTTTTGTCATGAAACCCTTCATTTATAGACACTATAATAATATCATTTCACTTTTCACTGCCAGGAAGTAGATTCAGATTAAGACAATAGTACCACAAAGAAAGCAGTAGAAGGTCACACCAGAGCACCCGCCAAACACAAACACTGTGCAATGGAATCAATCAAGATGAAGCGCAAAAAGTACACGTGACAATGTTTTTTATAGCTATTGAACACATGCTTGCTGCTTTCATTTAAACTCCTGTGGTTGCATGATTTCCTTATTTACCATCCAGTTTGGAGTATATTCAGCTGGTTAAGAATTTAACGCACTATTGACACTCAGGTCATTTCAATTTCAGTGCTAGGAAGTAGATTAGGAGAACTGGCATGTATAAAGAAGTGTTGAAATACACAAAAAGAAGATGAAAGAGTTACAATGAACACATTTTATTAATTGTTTCAGTTTCATAAGCATACAGGATCTCTCCTCAGTAACAAGCAAAGTATAGAGTAAAAAAAGACTATTAGGGAAGATGTTACAAAGCAAAGGACGTTGCCCAAGCCACAGCTCATGCTTCAAGTTCATTACTACTGGGTGATCTATTTTCAGGTGTATATATTACTACCAATGACCAATATCGAATTATTTATTTGTAAAAAGCAACACTCAAGATTATAAAAAAGACTAAAATATAAACCTGGTTCATTTGTGGGGTGAAGTCTAACAAATTATCCCAGAGATGAAGATGTCCCGATGAATACAATATTTCGAGAAACAAGTTCTAAAGCTAAAATATATTTCATGCAGAGTTGCCAACCTCTGGAAGGTCATTTCAGTAAAATCCAACCTCAATTTCAGTAATTTCAAAACTTTTTCAGTAG